>JAHKKF010531894.1:13946-68145 GCA_019740295.1 Labeo calbasu | reverse complement strand
TGAGACAAGAGCATATTAATATAATAGGCACAGACCTGTAGCGGAACTGACTTTACCCTGCGCTGACCTCACTTCCGATTTTTGTGAAAAAGGCTAATGGAACGTTCGATTGGCTTTCACTTCTTGTCAGTATAAGTTCTTTGGGTAGGTTTAGGGGTTAGCATTTGTGTAGCATACTGTATGTAATCAACACTGTGATTGACACAACCAATAAAATCAGCTGTGGGGCGGAGTTTGCGCTGAAGTGGATTGGGGGGAAAACTGCGCATGCGTGTCATGTGCCTGTCTGTTAAAGGGAGGAAACCGCACCCTATTTTGGAGTTCCAGCCTCCATTTGGAGAGCTACAACCTGCATTTATATACCCCTCGAAAAACGTGGCGTAGCACTTTCCAAAACCGCTTTTCACGATACACGTACAAATTTGTCTGATCCTTGACATGATCGCGGGCAGCAGCGCAAAGTCAATTCTGTTCTTACTTGATCTAATATTTGATTTTTTTTAAAATATTGTAGATTTAAGGAGCAAACGAGAATCGCTAAAATTCTTGAATATATCTTAAGACAAAGGTCTTCTTTTTGATTTTCATTTTTGTTTAAGATAATTAAGGCAACAGTTGTTAAATAAAAGAATATGTAAAAGTATGGTATTCAGAGTAAAAAGCGCTCCTGCTGTTGGGGCTAAAAGGCTCAATAATTAACATGATAATTAATAGAAGGCCGACTTTTCCATTTATTGACATGACATTGTTATATTCAGATGGTAAATATCATATATTATGTTGGTGTCCATTACCATGTTTAGAATGAAATCATCATATTTTAAAACATGCTATTAATCATATCATATAATAAAATATCATTTGTTGTTACTACTATAAATCTATATTAAATTACTATGGGATCTCCTTCAGTGGTTTCAGAATCTACACATTTTAAAATGATTTTGTTTCTGTATTTTAAAATATATGTTTTATATAAACATATTTTAATGAGTGTATTTACAGAACAACAAAAAAAAACTTATTTTATTTATCAAAATAAGCAGAAAATAGTACAAACTTTGCTAAAGTGATTGTTTAGAACAAGTATTAACATTGACATTATTTAAAAAAAAAACATTATTCTAGCTATTATATCAAGACTGTGTACCCTTTGCCACCCCATATATTTATACAATTTTTAAACAAAATAAACAACTTGTATGATTAATTTTCACACAAAATTCTGTTGGTCCATAAATGTTCAATACAAACATATATATTTTTCTGCAATCATAAATTTTTTCTTACGGTGTGGTTTTAGCCCCATTGTACCTTATATATTACTCTTAAATCTATTTGATTTTTGAATGATATTTTGGGCTTTTCCTTTCATTAACTGTCCTTTTTATCACGTTTCTTGCAGACCTGTGGGAAGATTCCAAGTTCATTAACTGTAAGCTGCACAATACAACGTTTCTGCACCCCAAAAAAGGCTGCCATCTAAATTTCCAAGAGGAAAATGACGTCGTGATCTATCTAGTCAGCTTCCTGGGTAGTTTGTCTGTATTACCTGGCAACATCATAGCAGGTCTATTAATGGATAAAATAGGACGACTTAAAATTATAGGTGAGTGGTAACACAAAACACTTGATGCTTTGTCAGTAAGTTTCAGTGGGTTTATAGTATCTAAACGAATTGTGAATTGTGTGTGTGTTTGCAGGGGGCTCCATGCTAGGCTCCGCTGTCTGCACGTTCTTCCTGCTCCTGTGCTTCAGTCAGTGGGCTGTCGTCCTGTTCCAGTGCCTGTTCTTTGCAGCCGGTGCGGCAGCTTGGAACGGCATTGAGGTCACCACAGTGGAGCTCTATCCAGCCTCAAAAAGGTACAAAAGACCATCACCAAAAGATATCTCTAATTCTTAATTAATTAATTCATACGAGGCAGATGGTTTATAAACAGCCTTTGAATAGGTTCTGCACTTTTTGAGCTATACTACCATTTAAAAGATTTTTTTTTAAATGCTGCATTTATTTGATCAAAAATACAGTAAAACAGTTATTTTATAAAATATTATTACAATTTAAAATATTTTTTTCTATTTTAATATATTTGAAAATGTAATTTATTCCTGTGATGCAAAGCTGAAATTTTAGCAGTCATTACTTCAGTTTTCAGTGTCACATGATCCATCAGAAATCATATTAATCTAATTCTTAAAATTCATGCAAGGCAGATGATTTAAAAACAGCCTTTTAATAGGTTCTTAACACTGCACTTTTTGAACTACACTACTATTTAAAAGATTTTTAAAATGTTTTTGAATGAAGGCACACCAATGCTGCATTTATCAAAAATACAGTAAAACAGCAAAATATTGAAATATTACTTTTTTTCCTATTTGAATATATTTTAAAATGTAATTTATTCCTGTGATGCAAAGCTGAAATGTTAGCAGTCATTACCTCAGTTTTCAGTGTTACACGATCCTTCAGAAATCATTCTAATATGCTTGATGTTTTGATGATTTGGAGATCAAAAAACATATTTTAATAATATCTATACTGAAAAAGCATTTATTTAAAAAGAAAGCTTTTTTAACATTATAAATTGCTTTACTGACACGTTTGATCAAATCAATCCATCCTTAATAAAAGTATAAATGTTTTCATCATACTAACCTTATAAACTTAAAAGTTTTGTAAATAGTAGCATAAATCCTTGAAAGATTTAGATAATTAAAATTAATTGATATTATACGGTCAAGATGTAAATAAAACTAAACTAAATCAAATACTTGTATACACTACTGTTCAAAAGTTTGATAAATTTTTTAATGATTTTAAAAGAAGTATCTTATGCTCACCAAGGTTGCATATTTGTAATAAAATATACAGTGAAAATAGCAATATTGTGCAACATTATTACAATTTAAAGTAACTGTTTTGTATTTTAATATTTTTAAAAATGTATTTTTTTTCTGTAATGGCAAAGCTGAATTTTCAGCAGTCATTGCTCCAGTCTTCAGTAAAATTATTAGAAATTATTCATTCTAAGTTGATTTGTCACTCAAGAAACATTTTATTATTATCAATGTTGAAAACATTTGTGCTGCTTTATATTATTGTGGAAACCATGTTTTTTTGTTTTTTTAAGAAATCATAAAATGTCTTAAAAAAATAAAATTAAAAATGTCTTTACTGTCACTTTTTTTTTAATCAATTTTATTGTATTCTTGCTGAATAAATAAGTTAAATAAATAAATAAATAAATTTTACTAGTCCTAAACATTTGAACAGTAGTGTATAAATATTTTTAAAATACCTTTGTTACAATATATACCGTATTTATTCGATTTATTTTAGTGCTGTCAAATGATTAATCGCGAATAATTGCATCCAAAATAAGACGTTTTTGTTACATAGTATATGTGCGTATACTGTGTATATTTATGTATATATACATACACACACATACAGTACATATTTTGAAAATATTTACAGTACATGCATATATTTATATTCATATAACTGATATTATACGTAAATGTTTTTAATATATAAACAACATATTTTTTGTTAAATATATACATGCCTGTGTGTGTATTTATATATACATAATAAATACACAGTACACATACATATATTATGTAAATGAAAACTTCTATTTTGGATGCGATTAATCGCAACAGCACTAAATTATTTATGAAATTGAGGCTGTATGAGACAGAAGCATGTTCAGTATGCTTTGTTAATCTATTTACCTATTGTTCTTTTGTTTGTTTGCTCTCTTTGTTTTGTTTCTTCATTAATTTTGCTTTGTGTAGTATTTTTGTGAGGTGTACAGTCTCGTCTATAAGTTACCAAAATTTCACACCTACTTTCCAAAAGTTTTTGTCTGGAAATAATGTAATTTGAACAATCCAGTTACACAACAGTGCAATATTTAAAACAACCTGAACTTCAATGCCTCACAGCCTCATTTACGTCAAATTAAACATGATGCTGACTCGGAATAAAGACAATAACACTGTGCTCACTCATCCATCATTTGTGTCCTCAGAGCCACAGCTTTCGGTGTGCTGAATGGCACATGTAAACTGGCAGCTATCATTAGCACATTCATCTTCGGCAAGTTTATCGGCATCACCAAGATCATCCCCATCATCCTGTCCTTCTCGGCGCTAGTGTGCGGAGGACTGTTGGCGTTTAAGTTACCCGAGACACGAGAGGTGATTCTTCAGTGAAAAAGCCAAACTCCTCAAGGCCTCAGCGCTTGGTCCAGCAGGACACTGGATGACCGCATGCTGGACTGCTGAACACTGACAGCAAAAGGGCTGAATCATGTAAAGCTGATATGGTGTCATGTTAGAACCAATGTACTGTAGCATTACTGTACTTTCATAGTATTACTTCTCTTAAACTAAAGTTGTAGAGCATATGTTTATTTAAAGTGTTCACACTGTGGACAAATGGGGAAATATGTTTTCTGCGATTACACAAAATGATTTAGAGCAAGTACTGATATCAAATTTCCTTTTTATATTGGAAGAAATAATGAATTTGATTGTTAGTTCAATGTTTAAATGAGATCGCTATATTTTATGTTTATTTAATATGTAAAAATTGAGTTCTTTTTGCATTTTTGGTGCAGGAATCTTTACCAGCATTTGGTCATTAGCTAGTTTTTGTTGTGTTGTATTTGTTAATACCGTGGTATATATTTATTTCATATTAGATAATTGTTTTCACTGTGTTTTAACTCTGATTCCCATCTTTTCATCTATTGTTTGTCATGCCTTTTCATTAGAAAATGACCATACTACATAAAAATGACAATGTTTGTATGAAGATAGACATTTTTGAATCTGACTTATGTGAAGTGTGTATAATGCTCATTTCCTCTGAGAAAATGTGTAGATTATGTGATTTTGTTTTTATTTTTCTTATTTCTTTTAACATATGTGAATGAGAACGGCTCATAACAAAAGAAAGGTCACAGAAAAGGTTATTCAAATTTATTTTATTTTAATGGATCAACATTGATTAAATACGAAAGGGCCTCAAAAGGGCCTCCATTGCAAGTCTTAATAGCTTTATGTCAAATCTAAAATGTATTCTTTTTATATTTTATGTTCAAAAATTTAAATATGAAAAGATTGAATTATGTTTTTTGTTTGTTCTGGTTTGTGATGGAATAAAAATAAAATCTAAAACATAATTTTGCTTTTGATTTTTAGTGACTTGTGTTCTTTCTCAGCCCAATATACTAAAAGAAAATGAGAAAACCACAGTGTTTTGGTCTTATTTTAAGTTCCCATGCTTTCTGTGAGTATGTGAGCATGGAAGGCAATTGTAAAAACAAGGCCAGGGCTCACGTGTGAATCAGTCACACCTCTTGTGAGGGTCACTTACTTATGCAAAGGTGTGAAACAAAAATCTAGATAATTCTTTCACCAGATTTACTAGATTATAAGATGCCGTGCCTTCTTTTAAAATCTAAATATGCTGCTTTTCTAATTTTTTTTTTTAATCATAAGTTTGTGGTTGCATATTGTTTTCCTCTTACCACAGCTGTATTTATTCATTTATGAATCAACTTTAGCATTACTGAGTGATGTCAAACAGGGAATTTGATTGTGCAATAACACTTTTATTCATGCACAATGTGCTTCTCAGTTTAAATCTACTCTGTGATTACGTTACTTGTCACGTTTCATACCAAGGGTGTGAAAGGCCTCACTTTACGCGATCTTGCCAGACCACAGAAAAAAAAAACCATTTAAGTAAATAAGTAACTAAGCATAGTAACTAAAGTCAAAGCTGGTAACATCCAAATTGCCAAATGTGCAAATGCATTATCATGTATGTTTCCCCTTTAAAAAATAAGCCATGAGGAACAGATACGTCAGCTGAATTTCTGTGGGAGTTTGATAGAAGCTTGCAGAGGAGTGGAAAGACACACACAGGTGCCAGCTTCACTCATTCTTCTGCAATACGGACTATGAGGTGCCAAATCTAGCACGCTACTCGTTCACTCTCACACTACAGAAAGACAGAAAGGAGGCGAGATGGAGGTCACAGCATCGGTCACAGAGGTCAGAGAATCTCAAGAAATGAATCTGGAAGATTAGTCAAAAGAATTATGACAAACAAAACAAACAAAAGCTAATATTTATTTGAAAACCTCAGTGTAGCTGACATTATAACATGATTGGAAATCACTTTGTTGTAGCACAGGTTATTATGGATAAGCTGTTTAGTGGGACTGATTAACTTTTCCTGTGTGCTTCCCGTAAAGACAATGTGTTTTGTTTTTATTTAGATTTTATTGTTGTTTTCTTTTCCAGTAAGCATATTGACGAGACTTACAGTTCATTAGCCGGTTCATATGTATAGAAAAATATCGAGAAGCATAACAACATGTAAACGGTTAAAATGCTTGCACTACAAACCAGTGTGTTCATAATTAAGAAAATACAATTAAAAATTAAAACGAGCTGTTTTGTATAGCTAAAAAAAAAAACCGGAAGCCAGGACGATAAAATGTACAAATGGCCGCGCCCACTCGGAAGAAAAAGAAGGATACACACTTTTGTCGTTTTTTTTTTTTTTTAAATACCTTCTTATTCCAGTGCCATGAGAACATGAGGTATTACATATCCATGTCAAATTATAATAGCTGCCAGAGAAAAAGAAGAAAAGAGAAAAAAGAAAATGACATAAAATTCAATGCTTTCAGAGCATTACATGTTTTCAGTGCTTTTTTGTTTTTTGATTGTTCCAAAATATTTACATACAATAGGTCATTAATAAAATGGGGAAAATTTGGTCTACGTTGAGCCCACTTTTTCTTATGTATACGGTATTTTCCTAACAAAATAAACAATTGTATAATTACACACTTTCGTCGTGTTCAAACCGTCACGCAACAACAAACGTCATCCCTAGTATAGCTAGGACGCACATTCTGCTCGGCATCGGCAACAACGATATCGAAATTTCCAACATTCATGCTCCGGCTTGGGTTTAAGACTCTCCAGCAATTTGAAGACGTCTTCCCAAATCAAAATCGAGTCTGAAGGATAAAGTCGACAGGTGCCACCACGCTAACTAGCGTACCCACTTTTACTTCTAATACTTCTAAACTGATAAATTGTGTATGCTATGTATCATTTATTTATTAAAAATATCGACCAGAAATGAAAGCAAAGGCCATTTTAATGCTACAAAAGATTTCTATTATAAATAAATGCTATTCTTTCTATCAAATAATACAATTGCTAAAACTGTCAGTCAGCATATTTGAATGATTTCTGTATGAATAATCATCATGTGACACTGAAGCCTTAAAAATCATCTTTGTCATCATAGGAATAAATTACATTTTAAAATATATTAAGAAATTTCACAATATTACTGTTTAATGTATTTCAGTTAAATAAATGCAGCCTTGGTAAGCATAAGATATTTAAAAAAATTAAAAGGTCTTACCATCTCGAAACTTTTCATTGGTACTCTGTACATTATTCATTTAATACATATTGATGCTTTTCCATTTAATAAAATTAAATACAGTTGAAGTCAAGAACGTGCAAAATGTTAATTAATTGGCCAAAATAAGAGGGATCATACAAAGTGCATGTTATTTTTTTTTTGTACTGACCTGAATAAGATTTCCAGCATTTGTATTTGAACCCTTTCCAACAATGACTGTATGATTTTGAGATGCATCTCAACTGAGAGATTCATATGCAACTATTACAGAAGGTTCAAACACTCACTGATGCTTCAGAAGGAAACACGATGCATTAAGAGCGGGGGGTGAAAACTTTTGAACAGAATGAAGATGTGTACATTTTTTCTTATTTTGCCTAAATATCATATTTTTTCATTTGGTACTGCCCTTCAGAAGTTACAGAAAATACTTACATGTTTCCCAGAAGACAAAATTAGTTAAATTTACTCTGATCTTCAAATTCCAAAAGTCCCCGTCCCCCCCCCCCCCGGCTCTTAATGCATCATGTTTCCTTCCGCATCAGTGAGCGTTTAAACTTTCTGTGATAGTTGCAAAATCATACAGTCATTGTTGGAAAGTGTTCAAATACACAAAAATGCCAAAAAACCAAAGAATTTGTGGGACCTGAAGAGTTTTTCTGAAGAACAGCAGGCAGTTTAACTGTTCAGGATAAACAAGGGGCTCATGAACAACTATCACTAAACAAAAAAAACAGCTGTGGATCATTCAGGTAACAACACAGTAGAATCAAGTGTAAACTTTTGAACGGGTCAATTTTATAAATTCAACTACTATTTTTTTTCGTGGACTATATGGAAATGTCTTTTATGTGAAATATATTATTCAGGTCAGTAGTAAATAAAAAAATAACATGCATTTTGTATGATCCCTCTTATTTTGGTAAAATAATTAACATTTTGCAGATTCTGCAAGGTGTAAAACTCTGACTTTAACTGTATGTTAATATAATTGTTTTTCTAAATATATTTTTATATTTCTAACTCTACACTGATCAGTCAATCAGATACAATTAGTTTTTTTTCTTATAATGAACTCATTATCACTTTGAATCTCTGAATGAGACACACTTGACTGACTGCAGTGACTATCTCGACCACTAAACTGCAAACCTGGTCACCAGTCTGTGTGAATGTCACACCTCAAGTGTAATCTACTAATGGAGTTTATTAAGCATCATTAAACATCATTAAGGTCAGTTACACTGCCTCACTCTTTGAAATACAACCCCATAAAAACAACTAGCAGTAGTTTTGAATTATTGGGCTGAGGATTGGGAACATATCTTATATAAAATTAGCTGTAGGCTGCTTCCACTGATAATGGGAATCATCATATAATTAAACCCAACTGTTTTACCTTACTAGTCTAAAACGAAAAGATATACAAGTACTATTGAAACACTGTTATTTGGTGTATATTTGATATGTACTATAAGATTTGGGGTCAAGATCTTTTTTATGTTGTTAAAAGAAGTCTCTTATGTTTACCAAGGCTGCATTTATTTAAATAAAAATATAGTAAAAACAGCAATGCTGTGAAATATTATTACATGTTAAAATAACTGTTTTCTATTTTACTATATATTAAAATGTAATTTATTTCTGTGATGCAAGGCTGAATTTTCAGCATCATTACTCCAGTCTTCAGTGTCACATAATCCTTCAGATATCAAAAAAATGTTTTTTTATTATCAAAGTTGAATTATCAGAGGTGAATTTCTTAGATAAATTGAAATTGATTAAACAGAATTCAATGTTTGGTCAGTTGCACAAGATCAGTTTTCTGGCAGAGTCTGCACTGGTTTGTTGTTTTGAAGAGGAGTCAAAATTCACACCTCTGCTCCTGTGGCCTCTCCGAGTCTTTCCCAGACAGACCCAAGCCGAGTCCTGGGGTCTGAGAGACAGCGATGGCTACCGTGAGCCTGCAGAGGTGTCACCTCGCACCTCTGAGTCCAACATATAAACCTCCAGCCCTCCGTCCAGCCTTCATTCACCCTCAGAGTCACAATATGGAAAGCTCAAGCCACAGCCAGCAGAACCAGTGGAGCTGTTCGAGCTCAGAATCCGAGTTTTACAGCGTTTCCTCTCCAGACACCGTCTCGCCGGATCCGTCCATAGATCGGGGCTTCTCCCCGTCTCACCAGGCCCAGCCTGCATGCTCAAAATCATTCAAACCTGCAGGTGTTGGCAAGAGAAAACGCAGATTACGGCTGAAGAACCCGAGTGAGCAACGACAGAACGCCAGTGAGAAGGAGAAGCTGAGGATGAGGGATCTGACCAAGGCTCTTCACCATCTCAGGACCTACCTGCCTCCGTCCGTAGCTCCCGTCGGCCAAACTCTGACCAAGATTGAGACGCTAAGGCTCACCATACGCTACATCTCATTTCTGTCGGCTCAGCTGGGTCTCAGTGAAGAAGAGCTGAATCACAGGAAGAACATGAACTCCAGCGGCTGCTCATATTCTCCAGAGATCGTTGGTTATTTTCAGTGCAGGTCTATGGCTGGAGATTGGGTTGAGCAAGGACAGGGCTACGCACACTATGAGGGTTGCTCTGGTCATACAGGGCAGTGTGATGAGATCAACATGGATCAGTATGGTGGTTCCTCACAGCAGCATTCAACAGAGCAAAACTTCTCTGCAAATATAGACGGGTTCCTCCAGTCACAACAGTGTGCTCAAACAACACAGGCATACCAGGTATGTAAATAATACTTTTTATGTAATTTTTTAAATTATTTATTATAGTATATATTTTTAAATTATATTTAAATATAATTTAAAATATACAGTACCTTTCAAACGTGTTAGAACAGTTAGATTTTTAATGATTTTTAAAGTCTCTTCTGCTCACCAAGCTTGCATTTATTTGGTTCAAAGTACAGCAGAAACAGTAAAATTTTGAAATATTTTTACTATTTAAAATAACTGTTTTCTATTTAAATATATTTTAAAATGTAATTTATTCCTGTGATCAAAGCTGAATTTTCAGCATCATTACTCCAGTCTCATGATCATTCAGAAATCATTCTAATATTTTGATTTGCTGCTCAAAAAACATTTATTATTATTATGATGATGTTGAAAACAGCTTAGTAGAATTTTTTCAGGTTTCCTTGATGAATAGAAAGTTCAGAAGAACAGCATTTATCTGAAATAGAAAAGACTTATTTAAAAACTTTAGACTGGTAGTGTATTTTTATAATTTTAATTATATTTATTATATAATTATACATTTAAATACAATTTATTATATAACTACTATATAACAGTGCAGAAGCATTAAAATAATCATTAGATATGTACATTTGTATTTGTACATTAGATATACATTAGGTACATTTTTAAATCATTTTAATGTGGGAGGGTCAATTAAATATTTAGCTTAAGTTTAATTTGAAATAAAAAAGTTTTTTTTTTACTTTTAAGTGTTCACTATTTTCAATTTTTCAACATTTTAAATAACCCAAATCTAAAGGTGCGTAATGAAATAAGGAGAATTAATAGTGCAATAAACAAATACAATTCATTTTTAATTAAATTCATTTTTTTTATATTTTTGCAGTGCAATTAAATAGCTTTTCAGTGTGTCTAAAAACAAAAATGTAGAAGTATTCAATTTATCAATCCATGTAACAATCTACATACTGAATATTTAACAAATACATTTGAAAGATATGTATAGATAATAAAATAATATCTGAATTATAACTTTAAAAAATTGTTATGAGGACTGAATCCAAGGCAATATTTCTTACTTGGAATATAATGCTACCTCAGTGTAATGCAACTAACAGTAGAAAAATGAACAGATCAAGCAAGAAAACTTAGATGTACTGTACTTTAACCAATTCTCTATCCTCTGTTTCAGCTTTATGGCAGAAACTTTGGCTATCATCTTGTTCCTCAAGCCTACTGGAGCTGACAGCAGAATTGTCTCCATTACACCCAAAGCAAGACTGATGCCTATTACTGTATTGTGTACAGTAAATTGATGTGGATGTTTGGCTTGTGAAAGCAATGAATGTGAAGTTAATCCTGTTATTTTTGTAATTTAAGTTTTATGTGTTATCCACGTCTGTCCTATGTAAATACAAACTATATTTGATACGTATTTATAATAAAACATGTATTATGCAAAATTGTTTTTCTTTTCTTGTTATTTATTGGTATTTCAAAATATTACACTGATGTTTCACATGTTGATAACTTTTTTTTTTTTTACATTTGATATACTATTATTAAAAGGAGATATCTAACATTTATAATTTTAGAAAAACAAATTGACTTTGCAAACATTAAAGGGGGAGTTCATTTCCACAACCAAAATTCACCCCCTTGTCATCCAAGATGTTCCTGTCTTTATTTCTTCAGCTGATAAGAAATTATGTTTCTTGAGAAAAAGAAATCAGGAATTATCTCATATAATGGACTTCAATGGTGCCCCCAAGATTGAATTTACAAAGTACAGTTTAAATGCATGAGCATTTGAGGTTACAAAGTATATAAACTGTCTAAGTATATAAAATGAATAATCTGTATACAGTATGCATTTGTCCTTTTGGAAACTCTTACCAGATGTTGCCAAACAATCAACCTTTTCTAAGTAGGCTATTATATTTTCGTTATGACAGAAATATGGGAGGGGCTCTGACACAGGCTAACTTTAATTCAGTGAGAGGAAAAGTGAAAGTAACTTTATAGATGATAATAATATACGGACGCCTGAAACTGTTAACGTCTTTAAACATTAGAATATTCACTGAGCCATTCAAAGACCCTTGTGGAAACATCTGATACTAACAGGTAAGTGATAGAAATAAAAGAGAGATTGTTTAGTAGGGTTTATTTCAAACTGTAGGTCTAGTAGCGGAACAGGAACAGGTTTAAGCACGTAAAATATACAATCAGTTATCAGTAAGTATGTCGTTTGATGGCAAAAGTCTAAAAAAGTCTAAAAGAATGACCAGCAGACTGACAGATTTTTCTGTATCCATATAAAATCACTTATTTAGGTCACTTTAACTTAACTCTGTTAGAGACAGTAAGAGCCAGATTTACTAACAGCTTGAAAAAAAAATCAATGGTTTCTCTGGACATACGAAACACGCAGTGAAACACTGGCAATGATGAGACGTGGACTTTGGACAGTTATTTTTCAGACGCAAAATCTATGGATGGAAAGTATTTAAAATTAATACAAGAGGTGTGTTCTATTTGAAGCGGCGCTGCACACACCGATCGGTGTATGACATCAAAATACCGCGAGAACGATTAAAGCGCAGACGGCTCCTTATGATATGGAATCGCTCTCGCGGTACTTTGATGTCAAACGCCGATCGGTGTGGGCAGCGCTGCTTTAAGAACACAGGTAATGTAGTCAGTTTACCGCTGTTCACCTTATTCCTACGCCCACTTTGCGCGAATTATGGTTATAACTTCCTTTAAGCTGTAAATAATCAGTGAAAGGCTCGCTCTATAAACGCAATATTTTTTTAAAAACTGGATACAATGAGATGACATTATTCTACTCACCCTTAAAGCATCGAACATTAAACTGACATTTAAAAGTGTAAAAGCATAAACAAGGTGCTTTTAACAGACTATATGAATATCCCCAAAAGCGCAGTTTTTTCCATAGCAATAAGGGACGGGTGAAATATAGCTTAACTGTAGTTTATATATATATATATATATATATATATATATATATATTACTACAGTAAAAATAAAATATAATTTTCATTAAAAGATCAATTCAATCAATATTTTATACCTTCATTTGATAACCAGAAAAATAAAAAATATACAACACAGAATTCCATAAGCCTATTGTAAAAATAAATAAAAGCTGTTTTTATGCATTCAAATAAACAGACATGCTAAAACATATTTGGTAACAATAAAACGTAAAGTGAGAAAAAATAAAACATTTCATAGGGTACCAAACATGTAAATTTTCTTAATTTTTGATAAATTGACGGTAAATTGTATAAGATCCATGGTTTTAATTAATTACACATGATTAATTACATTTTGATTAATAAAACTAAATTTAACCATTAAAAAGAAGACCAGAAAAATGAAAACAAAACAAAATTTGAAAAAAATAAAATAAAATAAAACCGAATTTGGGGAAAAAAATAGGGCCCTTTTTTTTGCATGCAACTATATATTAGTTACAGTTATAAATACATTTTCAAATGTATTATTTTTATTTGTCTAACATATTTTTGTAATGTTATAATTTTGTTATAATACTTTGATATGTTTGCTATTTGCAGTGATTACTATTTACTATTGTTAATAGTGTGACAAGGTCTTTAACCCCCGGTTTGATGCCCCGGACCCACCTAGAAGGATCCAGGTTCAACCACTTGTGTCTAACAAAATCTTATGTGAGCGTGATGTGAGCTCCCACCCACTACCACTAGCCCCATGATGTTTTGGCACCAGCCCCGGATGTTTTAAAATCCTAGAAACGCCCCTGCTGAATACCTTGTTCTGCTAATTTACGGTATCTAAACCACAGAAAAAAACTGTGTGGAAGCTGCTAAATCAAACAGAGAAGGACTTAGTAAGCAGGAAAGGGAGCGATATTTTGACAAACTAAAGTTAATAGGTAGTAAAGATACACACAAGCAGTATTAATTAAGATATTAGCCTGATATTTCACCTACCTGACTGGAAATGATAAGAACAGACACAAATGTTGTCAAGATTCTTGCCCTGGTAATCCTGGTTCAGTTTGGCCAATCACAAACGCCTTTTGTTCCTCAGACAGTTTTTTGCACTCTTCCCTTTAATTTGTTATAACTTTTGGTAGTCTATAGTTCTCCAAATGTTTTTCCTGGTCCGACCAATTAGTACAGCCCAAAACATGACAATAATTGGTCATTTACAGCAGCAGTAATCAGCAAAATTTTCGTGTTTCGTTCGGTAGCATTGTTAACGTTCAGTGCCACCAATATGGCCAATTAATGACGTGTCCTGAAAACACTCTATTTAGTGTCCCAAAATGTTTTTTTTTTTTTTAAAGTTATATTTTTGGGCTTTTTTGTGCCTTTAATGGACAGGACAGGAAAGTACTGGGCAGAGAGAGGGGAGCAGGATCCGCAAAGGACCTCAAGATGGGATCGAACTCGGGTCGCCGCAAGCACAGTTGTGCTATATGTTCCAAAAAATTTTTAACATTTTGCACCTGTGTTGTTAGTAGATTTCCTACACCCAACTAATTATCATAGGTTCTGAGAAACATAAATTGTCAAGTCAAGTGTCTGATTAGAAATGAGGGTAATTTATCATCATCATTTCTCTTTCCAGATATGACGTCCTCCAGTGCTCTACTGACTGAGGAGCTTCAGTGCTCTATATGTCTGGATGTGTTCACTGATCCAGTCAGCACTCCATGTGGACACAACTTCTGTAAGAGCTGCCTGAGCCAGTGCTGGGACAACAGTCAGACCTGCAAGTGTCCATACTGTAAAGAAACATTCAACCACAGGCCTGATCTCAAGATTAATATGACACTACGAATGGTTGTCGATTATTTTAAAATAAAAGGTACTGCAGAACACAAGTGACAGTATTTAGCATAAGTTTAGTATTTTTTATTTAAAATACATGTGGAATGCTGTTTGCATTCATAATATGTAATAAATCCCTAAAGCCTGCCTATAATTCCACACATAAAAATATCTCAAAGATATCATGATCTTTTATTGTCATTTGTCTCTACAGAGCTGAAGAGGAGGAAGCAGTATGCAGGTACAGTTGCTGTCTGCACAACACTGGTTTACATTTATATACTCACAGCTTCATATTCTCTTTGTGATTAATATTCTCTGTTTTCTCAGTGGATGTGACTCTGGATCCTGATACAGCTAATCCATATCTCATCCTGTCCGATGGCGGGAAACAAGTGAGACATGGAGACATTAAACAAAAGCTCCCAAACAACCCAGAGAGATTTGATTACTATGTAAGTGTCCTGGGAAAGCAGGGATTCTCCTCAGGGAGGTTTTATTTTGAGGTGCAGGTGAAGGGAAAGACTGCCTGGGCTTTAGGAGTGGCCAGAGAATCTACAAAGAGGAAGGGAGACATCATACTGAATCCCAGGAATGGATACTGGACTGTATGGCTGTTTTACTGGAATGAATATGCGGCTTTCTCTGGTCCCCCTGTCCCTCTGTCTCTGAGAGTGAAGCCGCAGCGGATCGGGGTGTTTGTGGATTATGAGGAGGGTCTGGTCTCCTTCTATGATGCGGAGACCAGCTCTCATATCTACTCTTTCACTGGACAGTCTTTCACTGAGAAACTCTATCCATATTTTAGTCCATCCTTTGGATATAATGGTACAAACGTAACCCCACTGATTATCACACCTGTCAGTTGCAAAAAATGATTCTACACCATTATTATGAAACACAAGATGAAAATAATGCTTTTCATAATAACATCTGGAAATATTATACTGAGAAATGGACAAATTGGTCTGTATGAAAAAAAGGAAGAAAAAAATGGAAACTGATAAGATAATAGATGTCCATCATCATTTGCTCCATATTTAATAAAAATACAACTTTGTTGTATTATTTTAAATATACAGTTGAATCAAAAATCAAAAGCAGAGTAAAATGGCACGGACCAAATGAATGGACCCTTAACCTAATATTTTGTTTCACAACCTTTACAGGCAGTGATTTCTCTGTAGATCCTAATGTGCTTCTGCACCCGTCAACATGTACTCACAAATGGGTCCGGCTGTCTCAGGTTTGAAGGGTGCCTTCTCCAGACCTTCAGCTTTTTGGACGTAGATGTTCAATAGTATTCAGATCGAGGTTCATAGAAAGCCACTTCACAATAATCCAATGTTTTGTCCTTAGCATTTCTTGGGTGCGTTTAGCTGTGTGTTTTGGGTCATTATCCTGTTAAAGGACCCATGACCTGTGACTGAGACAGAGCTTTCTTAAAATGGGCAGTACGTATCGCTCCAAAATGCCTTGATGGTTTTGAGATTTCATTGTGTGCTGCACAAACACTTTCAAAGTGGGATTGGTGTTCTTTTTTCATCTGTGAACATAGACTTGATGTGACTTCCCAAAAAGATCCACTTTTGTCTTGTCCGTCCAAAGGACATTTTCCCAGAGGCATTAAAAGGATAGTTCACCTAAAAATTAAATTTGATGTTTAAATGCTTTCCCCCAGGGCATCCAAGATGTACGTGACTTTGTTTCTTCAGTAGAACACAAACGAAGATTTTTAACTCAAACAGTTGCAGTCTGTCATATAATGGCAGTCAATGGGACCAACAGCTTTGAGAGTCAAAAAAACACATACACAGACAAAACCAAATTAAACCCTCCGGCTCATGATGATACATCGAGGTGTTAAAACACGAAATAATCGGTCTGTGCAAGAAACTGAACAGTATTTATATCTTTTTTTTACATTTTTTACCTCTGATCCACTGCAATGTCCCCATGGCCATTTATAAGTTTAATATGTCTGGCTTTCGGTCTCATCCGCTTCAAGCTGTTTTTATCTGTACAAAACAGCTTGTTTTGCTGCTTGATATTGCAAACTGGTGTGTCTTAAAATATTATTTTAACATATTATCTTAATTATGAACACTACTGTAAGTACATATTTTAAATATTAAATAGTTATATAACATTTCTCATTTATTTAATCATGTTTAAAACAATCAAGTCATTTATTTTTATTCTCTCTACCTTTTGAAGTGAAATTACATAGGCGTATAAATGGTGCAGTATGTTTTACATCAAAATGATTTCTTAGTAAAGACTGGAATACACAACAGATCATACACTTGCTGTATATTAATAGTCACAGAGGAAAAAATGTCCATCATACATTAAATGACTGAGGATCATACACAACCAGACATTCAAGTGGTTCAGATCACAATGATGTTGTTGCAAGGGGACATGTGACAAATGAAAAACAACGTGTGTTCGAAAATCGGCTAAAAATATCAAACATGTTTAATATTCTCCAACTGGATGGAATAGTCTAAAGCTAATAAGCTGAACTGAATTAAACTCTGAATTGATTGTTCATTTTGTACTCCTATTGTCTTCATTAAACATCTGTAATTTGGGCAGTATTTGTCCTTGAAACTATACAACAAACTTAAAGGGGTCATCGGATGCCCATTTTCCCAAGTTGATATGATTTTTTAGGGTCTTAATGAAAAGTCTATAATATACTTTGGTTAAAACTTCTCAATGGTTGTGTAAAACAACACCCTTTTTACCTTGCCAAAATCAGCTCTGCAAAAATCATCTCATTCTGGTCGAGGCTCCTTTAAATGCAAATGAGCTCTGCTCGCCCCGCCCCTCTTTTCTCTCTGTAGAGAGAGGAGCCTGATTACTTTAGCCACATTTAGCCGCGTTTAGTCGCTAAACTTGCTAACTAGCACATTATTAGGAAAGGCCATCACAAAAATTCATAAAAAAACCCTTATACTCACTTCTGCTGTAAGTGAAGCTGGATCACGAATGATTCGCGCGAACATAGACGCATTTATGTCTATTGGGAGGCTCATTCCCTTCACAAACAAACGTAATCCACTACATCTTCAGTGCTCAGATGTGGGGAGTAAATGACGACCACTACGTTCAATATTACATCCAGCAACACAACACCTCAATCCTCAATCCTGATATATTCTTGTCTAACATTCCTGCTCTGGCAATGAAACAAAGTGGGCGGACTGTTACAATTGATCTGAGGTAAGACGCTCATGTCAATCAACTATCGTAGGAGCGGCCTCTGTGGGTGTGACACCACAAGGACAGGCATCTGAGAACGGCTCGATTTGAAAAAGGGAATATTATTTTTACAGATTAATTAAAAACTACTGCATGGATTTTTATCATTATAGGGTAGATCTGTTAATACACCGCCAACACACATTAATGTTCAAACAACATGTAAAAGTGAACTTAGCATCCGATGACCCCGTTAACAAATATTGCTAAATGATCCAAATAAATATTTTCTGAATCTGCTGATATCTCTTCTGACAGAAACATCAGTCTCAATTTTAACAGTTTCTAACTATAAGTTTGGGAGACGTTTAGGTTTATGTTATAAGTTGCTGTTTACCTCACTTCTGAAAAAAAAACAAGCGCCCTTTCCTTAAAAAAGAAGAAGAAGAAGAACAGTCTACAGCTGAAAAATGGTCTGCAATCACTCCGTTTTGTCGCTAGATGGTGATAGTAATCAGAGGGAAGTAAACACTCTCTACAGAAGAGAAGGCGTTATGGCGTTTTGAGCGGCACTGAGGGGTTCTGCCACTGTAATGGACAATCACGGTAAACGACGCTAGAACGTATGTCTCAAATTTAATAGAACAGAATAGAACAGAACAATTAAATGCAAGTTAGTTCTATAAACAAATTCCAAGACATTGGTTTTATTCAAATGCTCATTTGTTGGACTTACCTTCAAAGGAAAAAAACTGTTAAATATTTGATGGTGCTGATATGATAGAGACACCAAATTTAAAACATTATAAAAGATTTTTTCCTTCCGTAATGACATATTAGAGACAATTCTATAAAAGTTACACATTTTTAATTATGTTTCTATTTAAAGTTTTTAGTGCCGTCAAATTAATCACGACTAATCGCATCCAAAGTAAAAGTTTTTGTTTACGTAATATATGTGTGTGTGCTGTGTATATTTGTTATGTATATATAAACACATACACACACATACAGTGTATATTTTGAAGATATTTACACTGTCCTCCAGAAGTTTGGAAACACCCCTGGCAAAGTGTGGTTTTGGACGATATCAGCACAAATCCTTATCATTTTTTGGTGCAAATACATTAAAGTAACTTGACATTATCATTGAAGACCAGCAATAATAATTTTCATTTTGACTGCATAATAATGGCAATATATTCATGTCAAAGTCAGACATGCCCCTTTGCCAGCTGTGATGCCTGGTTACTGGTTTAAACTTGGCCCAGGTTTTTAAAAGATTTTGGGGTCAGCACACCTTAATAGCTTCAACAATTGATTGCCAATTAAGTTTAGAATACAATGAATTTAGGCCCAATTATGCAGAGTTGTAATAGCTGCTAATGGTGAATATTGTGATAAATCGAAAATTTAATTTTTTTCGGTGTATAACCTGTTTATGTAATAAAATATGTTTTCGTAGTTTGTGTTGTCCCTTATCAGTGCAAAATTATCACAAATTAAAAAGGTTTCATGCCAATATTGTCCAAAGCCCCACTTTTCTAGGGCTTTTCCAAACTTTTGGAGGGCAGTGTACATGTATTTACATGTGTTTATTTATATTCATATAATTGATATTAAATATAAACATTTTAATATATAAACAAAACATATTTTTCTTACATATAGACATGCATGTGTGTGTATTTATATATACATAATAAAAATAAATATACACAGTACACACACATATATTATGTAAACAAAAACTTTTATTTTGGATGCGATTAATCACGATTAATCATTTGAGAGCACTAAAATCTATTTGAAATTTTGGATATGGTCTGAGGACGGCTGGCTTAACAGTAGATAGTGCTAATATCACCATCACTAATGTCATAATTGTAATAAAACATCTCAGTAAATTCAGTGACAGTAATTTTGTTGTAATACATTTTTACCATACCATTATTATGGTAATACCATGCCATTTGAAAGTACATTATATTATTTTTTAAAGAAATTAATACTTTTATTCAGCAAAGATGCATTCAGTTGATCAAGAATAAAAGTAAAGACTTCTGAACTTTCTATGCATCAAAAAAACATAATAAAATGTGTTGCAGTTTCCTCAAAAATAATGAACAGTACTGTAATAAACTGTTTTCAACATTGATAATAATAAGAGATATTTCTAGAGCACCGAATCAGGATATTAGAATGATTTCTGAAGGATCATGTGACATTGAAGACTGGAGCAATGATGATATAAATTCAGCATTGCAGAATAAATTACATTTCAAATATATTAAATGGAATTTATTTAAATTGTGATGATATTTATTAGTATTACTGTATTTGTGCTATTTTTAAAACCATTAAAAAATCTCTCAGACCCTGTACTTTTGAACAGTAGTGTGTATATAATGGCAGTACCAATATTTCTGGACATACTACCTTGGTATTCTTCAATGTTTTTTTTTATTTCCAAGTACCTTGGAGCACCATGCAAAAACTATGGTAATCATTCAGTACCATAGGCCTATCAAAATATACCACCATGGTGCTGCCATTCTGTGCACTAATACATTTGAACTAATGTTCAGACTTCCTCAGAAAACAATGAGTTAAGAGTAAAACGAACATGTTTGAGTAAAATCAATGGAAACTCGATTTGGTTTTTTGTTTGCCTGTAGTTTAATAACTATTCATAATGGATCTTTACCGCTTGTTGGATGATATTTCACCCTCATTAGCTGTTTCCACATTTGTTTGCGTGTTTACAAAGTATTGCCACTAAAGAATGTCTTGTTATGTTCTGATTCAACTAATCTTGTAATTATAGCCTACTTGAGTAACTCTAAAGCTGGCACAGAGCTGCATCATAATAACCAAGCAAATGTGACATTTCCTGGATAATGTAACTAAAACAATAAACAGAAAGGAAACCACACTGACCTCTAATCGCAGATATTAGTTATTTCGTAAGCCGTAGTGTATTCCATCCAAGCACCAGGCCTGATCTTTCAGAAGTGATGTGTATTCGGTCTGTGACAGCTGAAGCCTATTGCTGCTAATGAAGTTCAACTGACTGTGAAAAGCCTTTCACACCACAAAGTCTAGCCACAAATCTACTTGTTGAGACCCCCTCACAATGTTCATGTCCTAATGTGAGCAAGATGCATTTTAAATGCATAGAACAGTTGCGTGTGAATTACGGTATGTTGTGGAATTAGCCCACAAAGTTTATTTTGCTAGCTTGTGAGGGATATTTGATGTGCAAATCCCAATGTCAAATACACACATTCAGCTCTTTCATCTTGGAAGGCAAATACACAATTAAAACGTGTGAATGTGTGACAATCACGTGTTAATCGGCTCATAATCACTTGGGTGTTAAACAAAGTTAGAGGAAATCCTACTAATTAAAGGAATAGTCCACCTATGTAGAGTTTGGTTCTTCTTCAGAACAGATTTGGAGAAATTTAGCATTTCATCACTTGCTCACCAGTGGATCCTCTGCAGTGAATAGGTGCCGTCAGCTGATTAAAAGATTACAATAAATCCATCATTTAGGTGTTTTAAACATTTAACCCTTGTTTCTGGCCAAAATAGTCCTCCATCCATAGTACATAATCCATTATAATGCTTCCTCCAGTGAAAAAGTACAACTTTTTCACTGGAGAAAGCAATATGGTGGATAAAGGACTTAATATTGTAGGTGGAAACAACAGTTTAAAGTTAAAAACATCTTAATGATAGATTTGTTTCTTACAAACACACAACCTTTCACTTTATAAGATGTTAATTAATGGACTTGAGTGGTGTGGATTACTTGTGGATTATTGTGACGTTTTATCAGCTATTTGGACTCTCATTCTGACGGCACCCATTCACTGCAGAGGATTCATTGGTGTGCAAGTGATGTAATGATGAATTTCTCCAAACCTCACCTGATGAAGATTCAAAGCCATCTACACTGTAAAAAACAATTTGTTGAGTCAACTTAAAATAATACCTTTTAGTCAACTTGAAATGTTACGTTGTACTAAGTGACAACTTACATATTTGAGTTGATTTAACTTAAAATTTTAAGGCAGCTTTTAAAGGAGAACTCCTTTACAAATAAGTTACTCACCCCCTTGTCATCCACGGTGTTCATGTCTTTCTTTTTTCAGTCGTAAAGAAATTATGTTTGAGAAAAACATTTCAACATTTTTCTCCATATAATGGAGTGATATGGTGCCCCGATTTTGAACTTCCAAAATGCAGTTTAAATGCGGTTGCAAACGATCCCAGGCGAGGAAGAAGGGTCTTATCTAGCGTAACAATTGGTTATTTTAATAAAAATAGTACAATTTATATACTTTTTAATGCCAAACGCTCGTCTTGTCTTAATCTTAATCTGCACTGTTTTTGTTCCAGTCATGACAGTTAGTTGATGTCGAAAATCTCATGTTCTCCGTCAACTTCAAAATCATCCTATATCGCTGTTTTACCTTTTTTGTTAAGCGTGTTTAAACTTTTTTGCATGTTCACTTTGCAGAGACTGGGTTGGTACTTCTGCAGTGATGTAGGATGATTTTGAAATGATTTTTGAAGTTGAGGGAGAAAATACGGTCAGAGTTTTTCGACATAGCCTAACTGTCTTGAGGATGAATACACAGAGTTCAAGGACTGCAAGGTAAGACGAGCATTTGAGAATAAAAAGTATTTAAATTGTATTTTTTTAATGTAAATAACCGATCGTTTCGCTAGATAAGATCCTTCTTCCTCGGCTGGGATCGTTTACAATCGCAAATGGGATCGTTTGAAGCCGCATTTAAACTGCATTTTGGAAGTTTAAAATCGGGGCACCATATCAGTCCATTATATGGAGAAAAATGCTGAAATGTTTTCCTCAGAAAACATAATTTCTTTACGACTGAAGAAAGAAAGGCATGAACATCTTGGATGAGAAGGGGGTGAGTAAATTATTTGCAAATTGTTGTTGATTGTTTGTTAATTCAACTCAAGTATCTAAGTTGTCACTTAGTACAACTTAACATTTCAAGTTGACTAAACTTATTTGAGTAGACTGAACTTAAAATTTTAAGGCAGCAGGGTAACAAATTATTATTATTATTATTTTTTTACAGTGTACATCGTGGATGGCCTGAGGGTGAGCACATTTTCAGCAAATATTAATTTTTAGATGAGCTATTCCTTTAAATTACATAAGACGTCCTCTTATTCTGGTAGTTTATTTTCGGTTTATCAAATCTGCAATCTACAGTCAGTTCAAATAGTGCTAAAAACCAGCATGTCATGAAATCGTGTTTTTCTGGTGAAGCCCATGAGAACTTTCTGAAGTAACACCATAAACCTTTCTGAGGTGTGACTTCACACCTTTGATTGGGAAACTACACAGTCTTCTTAGTAAAAACTGACATTTAAAAATTAAAACCAATACATCAATTGCGACCACATTCGTTGAGCACAACATTGAGATCTTTCTGATAAAATTACAACATATATAATTGGTGTTGATATCTATGTATATGTGCATCTCTGTTGTTGCAGGAGTCAAATGCGACACTTCTGTTTGTGGGAACTGCAGTCCCTGATCTCGTCCACCACTATCATCTGCTTCATCACTACAGGAGCCCTGAAAAGGTGTCATTTTCAGACCCCTGAGGTCAAAACTTCATGTCTAGCTATGAATGTAATCAAAATGGTGTTAATCATGTTAACATGAAGGAGTGGGTGTGATGTGATTGTGTTTTCTCATGCTTCTCTCCTCATGTATTTTGATGGAAGCCAGATTTACTGATAAACTAAGTCTTATCTGTTGGTAGAGCTACTGTGCGTGTTAGTCAGAGGATGATTTGGATTTGTAATCTGAGATGCAAACATCTCTGACCCGAATCAAACATGTCATCGGCAGTAAATTGGCACTGACCTTGAAAATCTCAGGGACTCGGGAGCACTGGAGTCTGAGATCATGAGAAAAACACACATAAAGGCAAATAAAAGTTCTTCATTATGGTTGCTCAGTGTGCAGCGTTGAAGCCATTGCTGTATTTCCCAGAAATGCTGTATAGATGTGACAACTGAACTGTTCTGCACTTAACATTTCAACTCTTGCTTTGTACTGGGTAGCTTGTAACACACTAATAACATGGACATCAAGATTTATGTTAAAAATGCATGGGTGATTTTTTTCAGTATTTTTTAAATCATATTTTGGCTTTCTTTAAGTAATATATTTTTTAATGTTTTTAAAAAGGTCTTTTATGCTCACCAAGGCAGTATTTATTTGATCCAAAGTACAGTAAAATACTAATATTGTAAAATCGTTAAAATTTAAAATAACTTTTATATTTTAATTAGTGCTGTCAAAATTAGGGCATTAACACTTGATTATTTTTTTATTATTTATTTTTCTGAAAATAATTGCGATGAATCCCACCTAGCATTAAAGTTTTTAAATATACTTTTTAATTTAATTTTAACATATTAATTTATTACTTGATTTTTAACCATATTTTAGCTCTCATTTCACTTTTTTTTTTGATGAATTTCTTTGTTGAACTTTTATAATAATAACATACAGAAGAGTAATTAATAGATATTGTTCTCACTTCACTCAAACACCCAACTTAAAATAAACTTAAATTAAACATTAAATTAACAAGCTACATTTAAAAAACATACATATGAAAAAACCGTACTCAATACCTAATTATACTGTACAGAGTATGTCAGGCATGTAAATTAACTTTAAAGAGTATACATGTATTTTTTTGTTTTTTTAATTAGTAATTGCTCTTCAAATTTAGTACAGTATTTTAATACAATATATATGCATACATGACCATGGACCACAAAACCAGTCATAAGGGTCAATTTTTTTTAAATCAGGATTTATATATCATCTGAAATCCGAATAAATAAGCTTTCATCAAAATATTGACAAAATTGCCTTTAAAGTTGTCCAAATGAAGTTCTTAGCAATGCATATTACTAATCAAAAATTAAGTTTTGATATATTTACGGTAGGAAATTTACAACATATCTTCATGGAACATGATCTTTACTTAATATCCTAATGATTTTTGTCATAAAAGTAAAATTGATAAACGTTGACCCATACAATGTGTTTTTGGCTATTGCTACAAATATACCCGTGCTTTTGTAGTCCAGGGTCACATATACCCATAATTTTGTGGTCTCTTGCTAGGGTTGTGTGCACAGGCTGTTTCTGCTCCTCACACCTCAAATCTGAGGCAGGAGAAGCTGCTCTTTCCCACAGACCCCCTACTTCTGGTGTCACTTCTCCTCTCAAGTACTGACTGGGATCCTCTGAGGTGCCAACTCGCACCTCTCAGAGGATATATACAGGAGCAACACGGTTCACCAGCAACCACAACCTCATTCAGCAGAGACCTTCTCAACTCAACAGCCATGGATATCTCCAGCTCTTCCCTTCAGCTCCAAGACAGCAGCGCTTTCCTGTTCAACTGTGAGAACCTTCTGGATCAGAGCTACGCCGTATCAGATGCGGGCTACTACAGCGCCTGCAGCAGCCTGTCTCCAACCTCGTCCGTAGACTCCTGCGGCTTCTCTCCTCCGGGACAGGACGTACCGCAGATCTTCCCACACCAGGAGAAGAACAAGGTTCAGCAACCCAAGAGAACCGGACGACCAAGGTCAAAGTTCCCTGGAGTGAAACGGCAAACCGCAAGTGAACGGGAGAAGCTGAGGATGAGGGATCTGACAAAAGCTCTGCATCACCTCAGAGCGTACCTGCCTGCATCAGTGGCTCCTGTTGGAAAAACGTTGACCAAGATCGAGACGCTGAGGCTCACTATCCAGTACATCTCCTGCTTGTCAGCTCAGCTCGAACTCGGTGAAGACGAGGCGAAACGTGGAGCTCAGGCCGAGGTCAGCGCCGCATCAGCCATCTTTGACAGCTTCACTGTGACTCCTTCAGTTACTCAAAGTTTACCAGCTCAGCAGTTCCCATCTATGACCTGTTATCAGGTATGTTCAACACTATTCATATACTATATTAAACAATACTTAGTATTAAATTTGACCCTGGACCATAAAACCAGTCTTGAGTAGCATGGGTATATTTGTAGCAATAGCCAAAAATATCGATTTTGCTTTTATGCTAAAATCATTAGGATATTAAGTAAAGATCATGTTCCATGAAGATATTTTGCAAATTTCCTAGCGTAAATATATCAAAACAGTTAGTAAAATGCATTGCTAAGAACAACTGTAAAGGCGATTTTCTCAATATTTTGATTTTTTTTTTTTGCATCCTCAGATTCCAGATTTTCAAAAAGTTTTATCTTTGCCAAATATTGTCCTATCCTAACAAACCAAAATGTCAATGAAAAGCTTATTTATTCAGCTTTCAAATTATGTGTAAATCTTAAATTCTAAAAAATTGACCCTTACAACTGGTTTTGTGGTCCCGGGTCACAAATATTTGAAAACGTGGTAAATTTAGACTTTACATGCAATATTTTTTTTTAAGTATAACTGAGATACTAATATAATTTATATTTTTATATTTTCAATTTTTATTGTAATTTTTGTTAAAATTTTAGTAGTTCTGTTGTTTTTGTCTTTTTTATTAGTTTTTAATTGAGTTATTTTATGTATTTACTTAGATTTATTATTTATTTAGTTATGATTTTTTAGCTTTTTATTTCAGTTTTAGAGTTAGTTAAGTATAGTAACCTGGTTTTATATTTATTTAGAAAATAATTTTTAATAATTATGATTCAATTCTTTGTATTTGAATGTTCAATGCTTAATTTGATCTCTGTTTTATTTTTCCAGACTCAGAATCCAGTTGAAGGCGAATTCCTTTCATTCCCAGCTCAGGATTTTTGGCTTCTCGAACAACACAATTTCTTCCACGGACAGTGCTGATCAAAACAGACTGAAATGCACTGAATATCTGAATGCAAATATTAATTTGCGCAGTGTTTGTATGATAATGAAAATGAAAGACTTTATATTTGTAAATATTTGGAATAGTTATTTATATTTTTCTATTTTTAAAAATATATTAATATTTATTAATTGTACATTTTATGGCAAATAAAACCTTGAAACATTACTTTTACATCCCTTTTGAGAGTTGGTTTTATTTTACATACAAATGATTTCACTATTATGTCTTTTAAACAATGTACATCGTAAAGCAGATCCACTTAAAGGAGAAGTTCACTTCCAAAACAAAAATTTACAGATAATTTACTCACCCCGTTGTCATCCAAGATGTTCATATCAAGAAATGAGTCCACTTTATGGAGATAATTCCTGAAATGTTTTTCTCAATAAACATAATTTCTTGAGAAAAACATTTCAGGAATTATCTCCATAAAGTGGACTTAAATGGTGGCCCCAAGTATGAACGTCCAAAATGCAGTTTAAGTCAAGCTTTAGATGGCTCTAAATGATCCCAGCCGAGGAATAAGGGTCTTATCTAGCAAAACGATCAAGCATTTTTGAAACAGATATACTTTTTACCCTCAAACGCTTGTCTTGTCTATGTCTGCGTGAACTGTTTTTTCCTGTTCAAGACTTTTAGGTCAAAAAACTCCCATCTCGTTTTCTTCCCTAACTTTAAAATCATCCTACATTGTAGCAGAAGTACCAACCCAGTGTTTACAAAGTGAGCATGCAAAGAACATCAAACGCCCTTTACAAAACAGGTAAAATAGCGATTTTGAAGTTGGAGAAGAAAACGAGTTATTTTTTTACCTAACCTAACTGTATTGACCCTGTTTACACAGAGTATGCAAACGCATCGCAGAGAATAGACAAGACGAGCATTTGAGGTTAAAAAGTATATAAATTGCCAATTTGTTTTGAAAATGACGATTGTTTCGCTAGATAAGACCCTTTTTCCTCTGGTGGGATTGCTTAGAGCCCTTTGAAGCTGCATTTAGACTGCATTTTGGAAGTTCAAACTTGAGGGCATCATTGAAGTCCACTATATATAGATGATTCCTGAAATGTTTTCCTCAAGAAACATAATTTCTTCACGACTGAAGAAAGAAAGACATGAAGATCTTGGATGAGTAAATTATCTGTAAATTTCTGTTCTGGAAGTGAACGTCTCCTTTAAACAGCATCCTAATGAGAGACAGCTGTGATGGTCATTCCACGTTGTAATTCACACGTTTAAGGAAACACCCCTGCGGAGCGAGCATTAATGTGGGCAGGATAGTAAACTAACTCTCACAGGTGAGATCCTTTAATTCCCCTCAGACTGTAAACAAAGCTCTGTGGGGCTCTTCTTCTGAAATGCAAGGCCTGAAGCCTCTTTCAAGCCAAAAAGATAAACGGGTTTCCTAATCTTATATTCTCTTAAAGGAATACTTCACCCAAAAATGAAAAATTGCTGCAAATTTCATCAGGCCATTTAAGATTTGGATGAGTTTGTTTTATCATCAGAACAGATTTGGAGAAATTTAGCATTACGTCACTTGCACACCAATAGAATCTCTGGAGTGAATGGGTGCCGTCACAATAATCCACAAGTAATCCACACCACTCCAGTCCAACAATTAACATCTTTAACTTTAAACCATCACTTCTGGTCAAAATACGAGTCCACAATCAATAACGACGCTTCCTTCATTCTGACGGCACCTATTCGCTGTGGAGGATCCATTGGTGTGCAAGTGATTCAATGCTAAATTTCTCCAAATTTGAACTTTCCAAACTCATCTACATCATAGATTGGCTGCAGGTGAGTACATTTTCAGCAAATATTGCATTTTGGGGGAGCTATTGCATTAAGTACCCATGGTGGCAGCAACAAGATGACTCAATGAAAATCTCCCGATGTATCATCCATGTCAGATTGCACAACAACTACAACAAAAAACTTGCTGTGACTTAATTAAAGATATTAATAGCACCATTAGTGACATAAGTGACAGCTGTTCTTCAATGTCCATTTATATGTGGTAAAAGTCGTAAGAGTCTTAAAAGGTGACAAGTCAGCAGCTGCTTTCAGACACCATAATGATGAATCACTTCCTCACCCTCCCTTCCTCCCATTTGTGCAGTCTTGTCTACTTCCTCTGTTGAGTCCCTAATGACACCGAAGAATTAACCACGTTCATCTAGTTACAAGAAACAAAACATCCTGTATTGTGCTGTTACATCTTATCCTGTGTTACTCAAGGTCAGTTCCAATCTGGATGCCATTAGTTTATTATTTATAAGCAGTATGTGCAAAAGAAGTATTTTTTCCCATTCATTTCCTCCAGAACAAAAGTTTACAGATAATTTACTCACCCCCTTGTCATCCAAGATGTTCGTCTTTCTTTCTTCAGTCATAAAGAAATTGTGTTTCTTGAGGAAACATTCCAGAATTTTTCTCCATATAGTGGACGTCTATGGTGTCTGCAAGTTTGAACTTCCAAAATGCAGTTTAAATGCAGCTGGCTCTAAACGATCCCAGCCGAGGAAGAAGGGTCTTATCTAGTGCAACAATCTGTTATTTTCCAAAAAAAATCTACAATTTATATACTTCTTAACCTCAAGAGCTTGTCTTGTCTGTTCTCTGCAATGTGCATGCGAACTGCGTAATCCGGATCAATACAGTTAAGGTATTTTGAAAAACTGTAATCTCATTTTCTCCTCCAACTTCAAAATCGTCCCACATCGCTGTAGAAGTATTGACCCAGTGTTTACAAAGTGAACGTGCAAAGATCAAATGCCCTTTACAAAAAAAGACATAGGACGATGTTAAAGTTGGAGGAGAAAATGAGATGGGAGTTTTTCGACATACCCTAACTGTACTGACCTGGATTACACAGTTTGTATACGAGAGAATAGACAAGATGAGCGTTTGAGGTTAAAAGTATATAAATTGTACTTTTTTTTTTGGAAAATAACCAATCGTTTTGCTAGATAAGACCCTTCTTCCTTGGCTGGGATTGTTCAGAGCCCTTTGAAGCTGCATTGAAACTGTATTTTGGAAGTTTAATCTCGCAGGCACCACTAAAGTCCACTATATGGAGAAAAATTTGGGAATGTTTTTCTCGAGAAACATAATTTCTTTACGACTGAAGAAAGAAAGGCACGAACATCTTGGATGACAAGGGGGTGAGTAAATTATCTGTATATTATTATTCTGGAAGTGAGCTAATCCTTTAAAGTGCTCCTATTATGCCATTTTAAAGGTTGCTAATATTATTGTATGAGTCTCCTAAAACAGGTTTACATGTATGCAAGGTCAAAAAACTCTTTAGTTTTCTCCAAAAATAGATTAAATTTTACCTCTTGTTTAAATGATTTGTAAACGACTTGTGCGAAGCATTTTGAAGAATCAGTCTCTCTAAACCCCTCCTTTCCGTGAGCCCTCACTGCTGTGATTGGTCAGATGGCGCAGTCCTTTATGATTGGTCTACTGCGTACAACGTGTCGAAAACAAAACGCCCATTGCCATAACTGAATGACAGCCCTGGAGACTCAATACATAGAAAAGATGGCATCGATTTTACCGTACCAATTCAAACCGGAGTCTGGCGATAAAACGGCTGATCGTCAAGTTAGCACAGACTACCATGGAAAGTGCTAGCAATTTGCTTATGTAAGCGAACCAGGCACACCTCTATGTTGTAAACTTCAACATTGTATAATGCATTAAGCGGCTTTCACACCAGACGCGGAAAGCCCTGTGCTGGCCACTGGGTTCAGTGCAACCCTTGAGAGCACAGTGCCAAAAGTTCAACTAATTTAAACTTTGAGCGTTGCTTGCGCACCAGTGGTGCGGTCCAGAACGATGCAGAAGCAAGCCGTCTGCGCACAGCGCAAGCAATTGAAACAAATGGGTTTCATAGCGCAGCGCTTTCGGTGTAAAAGCCGCTTCGTGCACCATCCTTTATCATTACTCCACCTAATGAGACAGACAGACAGTCAAGCTGCATCAATCACAAATTTTTAGACTACAGTGGGTCCACAGCTGAACAACAGAACTACAGAAGCGTGAGTTAGCTGGTTAGCAAGACATGTGCAGGGTTGTCACACAACATAACATTATTATTACACAACTACGTATTTTGAACAATCGCTAGAAAACACAATCTTTGTAGATTCATCTTTTGGGAAGTGAACATAAAACAAATTTACTCACAGCGTAGGATACAGCGTTTTCTCGACATGACGTAAACCACATGGAAGTTTTACTGTGTTTGTGGGTGGGCAAGTTGTTTGCGACGTAGAACGTGGGCAGACTTAATGCAAATGTGTCACGTCGTGACGTGTGGCCGTAACAGAATAAGATTCGAATTCCTGACGACTGGTTCAGGCGATTGTGACCAGACTCTTTTTTTGATAGACAATAACTTTATTTATCGTGCACTGTCAGCTTCACAACTTTGCAGATAGTTTATGTTCACATACAGCTACACGACACACTGCATGAAAGGTCATATTTGAAAAGGCATAATAGGAGCACTTAACTTTTTGATTTGAGGTTGACTTTCATAAAAAGAAAAATGGTCTTTTGAAAGGCAATGAGACTACACGTTCTATGAAGAAATTACAATAAATCATAAAATGAAGAAATGACAGTACAACATAACACTGGTGGTTATAAACATACGATATATTTCATGTTTATTGCAAAATATTTAAATGTATACAATATATAGACTGACATCAGAATTATAAACAACTACATAAAATACTGCAAAATATTTGAGTTATTTAATTTAATAATCAAAGGCACAGTACAGCTGATAATCAAACTTGTTTAGAAAATGTCTGTATTTATTTTAAAAATAAATTATATAATACTCATGTAAGTATGAAAATATTACACAGAAACATTCATAATGAGAGTGTGTTTAGGCTGTTTGTTCAATCAGCCAGTTCATCAGCTGAGCTTTGTTATCGGACATCCATTTACTGTTGGCTTTTGTCTGTTCAATGGCCTGCTCTATTGCCTGGATACCAAAATTAAAATTGCTTGCTGCAATTTCCTCTTTAAATTGTTGTAACTGCAATTTGTCAAAGAAACAGAGAGAGAGAAAGGGATAAGTTTCACATTTCCATTTTTTCAATACATGTCATATCACTGTAAAAATGTTCACCAGTTTCAACTTAAAATTTTAAGTTAAATCAACTTAAAAGTACAAGTAATTTCAACTAATCCATTAAATCAACTTAAAAATACAAGTCATTTTATCTCACTTTATTGTAGTGAGTTGAAATGACTTGTAGTTTTAAGTTAATCTAACTTAAAATTTTAAATCAGCTGCTGAACTTAAGTTAAGTTGAAACTGGTAAAAACTTTTAACAGTGTACCACACATCTCAAGAAAAAAAAAGAAAAATAGAATATAGCATCACAGATCATTAATATTAAGTTATTAATATAAAATATTACATATATACTGCTGTTTAAAAGTCTGAGGTCAGTAAGAATTTTTAGAAATTCATAATTGAATGAAACTGATGCATTTATTCAGCAAAGATGCATCAAACTGATCAAAAGTGACAGTAAAGAAATTTCAATTATGTTATAAAGACGTTCTATTTTGACCTTGTATTCAACAAAGAATCCTGGAAAATAATGTCTAATGCTTTAAAGAAAAATATTACGCAGCACAATAATTAAACACTGATAATAATAAAAAATGCTACTTGAGCTTTGCTGTCACAGGAATAAGTTACATTTTTAAATATATGACAGTAGAAAATGTTTTTTCTTAATTGCAGTAGTATTTCACAGTAATATTTTGGTGCGCACTTTCAAGAAACATTTGAAAAATAGTACCGACCCTCGACATTTAAACAGTACTGTAATAATATGTTTGTGTTTGCAAATACAAGCTCTTATTCAAATAGCACAAACCTGTTTCAGTTCAAATTCTGTGGAAAACTTTTTTGTGATGCCGTGGATCAGTCTTCCCAAAAAGAAGGACCCATCATCAAAACTATGGAAATGATAGAAAGTGTCAGTAGAGATTATGAATATAGATTTAAGAAAGAAGGGAGGAAACACAGTACTTACTCTTTAGTTATACGTTCCCAGTTGCCTCTGACAAAATCCCAAACCAACGGCTGCCCAATTACATTGCCTGCAATATATACAATGGCGTAGGTAACGTCCTGCTTTCTGATCATGTTTGGATCTATTGTGTATTCCAGGTACCTTTAGAAAACAGAAAGCAAATAAATGAGCATAAACAGACTTCCATATATAGTATAGCATAGTATAGCATCATTCAAAAGTTTGGGTCAGTAAGATTTTTTTAAAAGACGTTTCTTGTGCTCACCAAAGCTGCATCTATTTGATTATAAAATACATTGAAAACATCAATATTGTGAAATATTATTACAATTAAAAAAAACCTGTTTTCTATTCAAATATTTTTTAAAATGCAATTTATTCCTGTGATGTAAAGATGAATTTTCAGCATCATTACTCCTGTCTTCAGAGTCACATGATCCTTCAGAAAGCATTCTAATATGATGATTTGCTGCTCAGAAAACTATTATTATTAATGTTGACAGCAGTTGTACTGCTTAATATTTTTTGGACACTTATATTCTTTGATTAACAGTACGTTAAAAAGAACAGCATTTATTTGAAATTAAAAATATTTTTGCTGTCACGTTTGATCAATTGAATCCATCTTTACTGAGCACAACATACATTTTTGGTAGTTTATGTTCTAAGATGCAGGATATAGAACTCGCCTGTTTAACAGCCAGGGCTCTTTAGTGCATGATAGACCATATGTCAGTTTCTCTGCCTCTGCAGCAATGGTAGTGTTCTTGAACATCTGCCATCCGAAATCCCACTCCTCAACACCACCAGCGGCGATGGCATTACAGTACACAGTTAACTTGAGATTTGGGGGAATTCTTGAGTGGAAAAAATGAAAATGAAATAAACAGACCTGAACTGAATCACTGAACTGAACCAAACCAGAAAGCTCTAAAGTGAACTGGCTTGAACTGAACTGAAGAATATCTGAATGAACAGAACTAAAAGAACAGAGATGACTTTAACTGAATTCTGAATTTAATTGAATTAAATCGATTAACTGAACTAAACTAAAATCACTGATTTCAGCAGATTTAGAAAGAGCTTTACTGGAAGTGAACTGAATTAAACTCCCATAAAGAACTAGAAATAAGTGAACTGAACTGGCATGAACTGAGTTCTGACTTCAATAAAATATATTAATTGAACTAAACTAAAATCAGTGGTGTGGACACACCTGTAAAAAGCTGAATTAGCTTGAACTGAATTCAAAGTGGAACGGAACTCCCATCAACAGATAAAAAAGAACTAGGAGGAGGGAACTGAAATAAGTTGAAATGAATTCTGACTTGAATTAACTGAACTAAACTAAAATCAAGAACTAAACTGGCTTGAAATGAATTCTCAGTGGAAATGAATTGAACTTGGCTCCCATAAACAGACTGAAAATAACTAAAAAGAAGTGAGCTGAACTGAATTAAACTGAATTCTGGCTTGAATGGCACTGAATGAAACTGATTAGCTGATATAAAAACCAAAAGCAAGTGAATTAAAGTGAATTCAGACTGGAACTGAATTAAACTCCCATAAACAGATAAAGAAGAACTAGAAATAAGTAAACTTAACTAAATAAAATATATTAACTAAACTAAACTAAAATAAATAGTACTGGCTTGAACTGGATTCAGAGTGGAACTGAACTGAACTCCCATAAAGAGATAAAAACTAGAAAGAAGTGTACTGAAATAAGTTGAAATGAATTCTGACTCGAATTAAAGGAAACTGATTAACTGAACTAAACTAAAAATCAGGAGCTAAGCTGGCTGAGTGGAAATTGATCTTAGCTCTTATTACCAGATTAAAATGAACTATAAATAAGTGAACTGAACTGGCCTGAACTGAATTCTGACTTGAATTGAATAAAATATAATAACTGAACTAAACCAAAATTAGTGGTATGGATAGACCTAAAAAAAGATGAACAGGATTAGGAGTGGAACTGAACTAAACTCTCATAAAGAGATAAAAAGGAACTAGAAAGTAATGAACTGAATTAACTTGAAATGAATTCCTTCTATTCATGACTTGATTAGAAGGAAACTAATTAACTGAACTTAACTAAAAATCAAGAGCTAAACTGGCTTAAACTGAATTCCGAGTGGAAATCTGAATGAAAATTGAACTTAGCTCCCATAAACAGACTGAAAAGAACTAAAAAGAAGTGAACTGAACCTAAACTGAATTGAATTGCACTGAGTGAAACCGATTAGCTTAACTAAATGAAAATCATTTGCATGAATAGACCTAGAAAGAGATGAACTGGCTTGAAATGAATTCAGCTGAATTAAACTCCCATAAAAAAGATTTAATAAGGACTAGAAATGAACTGAACTGACTTGAACTTAATTCTGACTTGAACTGAATAAAATACATTAACTGTACTAAGATATAATCAATAGTATGGATAGACCTAGAAAAAGCTGAACTGGCTTAAACTGAATTCGGAGTGGAACTGAAATGAACTCCCATAAACAGATAAAAGAGAACTACTTGAAATGAATTCTGACTTGAATTAAAAGAAACTGATTGACTGAACTAAGGTAAAAAATCAACAGCTAAACTGGCTTGAACTGAATTCTGAGTGGAAATTATTGATCTCAGCTCCTATAAACAGACCGAAAAGAAGTGAATTGAACTGAATTAAACTGAATTCTGACCTGAAACTGCATTGAATTAAACTAAAATAGGTGGTACGAATAGACCTAGAGAGAGATGAACTGGCTTGGACTGAATTCAGACTGGAACTGAATCACTGAACTGAACTAAATTCTGGTGAATTAGCAGAATAAGAAAGAGCTGATCTAAACTGGCATGAACTTAATTCAGATTTCAGGCAGAGAGAAGCGGTTTCCATACGGGTTGCTGCCAGGGTTCTTCATCCATTGTCTGTACCACATTCTAGTGAGCTCTGAACATCCTTTCACTCCAGTTTTGCAGGCCATTGAGATTGCGTTTACTTGGTTGTATCTATAAACAGAAGTCACACAAACCATACGATAGTTCAGTGAACCTTCCCTTAAATTCCCTTTTATCACAGTGAATGTCATTTATATTACTAATTTTATGCAAAAACAGAAGTGATTTAAACTCTCATACGTAACTTTACAGAGAGTTTAAAGGGGTCATATCATATATTTTTGTTTTTTTTCTACTGAGGTAATTACTGTAATAATTAATTTTTTTATGATCATATTAAATAAGCTGTTTGTGCGGTTGTGCCTATATGACTAATATGTAAACATCCTCTTTGCGTGTAAAATTCTGTGTGGGTTTGCACAAGCTCTGACAGATTTCCCCACACTTTATTCATACTTACCACATTTGTCTTATGCTTCTGAATAGTATATATTTCCTCATTACCTCAGTGTGGTAATGTTAATGCGTATATATGGGTGGTCCTTTCTTCTTGCGGTCTGTCTGACGCCAGTACAGAATGAGTTGCATAGTTTTAATAAACGGTTCTATTTTTTTTTTTACTGGGGAGATCGTTTTTATAGTACGTTAACTCTTTAATATCCAAAAAATCAAGACAGTTTGATTTCTCATGATGTGACTGCTAAATTTCTTCGTAACAGCTTTAAGTTTGTGGTTATAGAATTAAAGTTACTGATTGTGGTGACACGCTGTGTTGTTACTAAAGTAATATTTAATAAACTGTGAACAAAGTAATCGTATATTTACTGGTCCATGTATCTTGAGGGCTTCTGAGTCCAGTTTGATGTAATAACTTTGAAGTGATCAAAAAGAGGCTGCACCTTTCTCCGCAGGTAAGTCTGGAAAGTTTTAATTAAATGTATAAATGTTAAAATGAATGTGCAGTATGTGCCAGACATGTTTTTTTTTGTAATAAGAAAACAAAGATACCTGCAAATGTCCATAGACTTCTGTCCGTTCAAACATGAGGAAAAAATATTCCAAATTTCTTATGGCAGATTCCCACGGTATGTACTCCATCTCCTTAGACAGATACTTGGTTGTTCCCAGAGCTAAGGTTATGTTGATTATCTCTGCCCTATGGATAATCAGATTCATATTTCAGCTATTTTATTATTTACAGCCAAATAATTTTGTCCGCTGATGAAATATCTGCAGCAGAGAGCTCACCTCGCCAAATTAAATGCATCATCGATGATCTGGCCCCTGTTAAGAACTGGAATAACCTATGTGAAAAGACAGTAAAAACAAATGTTACATATGTTATTATTTATTATATTAAATTACTAGTAATATATAATTATATATTAGAACAATTCAGAACATTAACAAATTATATAGTAGAACAATTAATGCTTTGTTAAATACTATAACCATATAATTTGGGTCATTTTTAATATGCACTTTGCAATTTGGATTTTATTAATTTACTTTGATGCTCCTTGTTTTAAATTTAACATAATGAGATACTTACTTTATGATCTGAGCTCAGTTGTGTGAGGAGACGTTCCCAGTTCTGGGGATCATAATTAACTCTGTAGTATCCCGTGACATTCAGGTTGGCCAATAACCAGTCAGTATCTGTCTTCATGGGCTTGTATGAATCTGTTTTACTAAGCAGCCAGTGCTGGCCCATATTATTGCCACTCTTCATCCATGTGATTGGCACAAACCATTCATAACTGCAAACATTTTTGAAGAAACACACGGTACACTTTAAAAGTACAGGACTCTTGTGTAATCTTGCCACATTTGTCAGTGTAAACATACTTGTAGTCAGACGGCCTGTCCACTACTGCCTCTGGGTGTATCAGGAAGTACTGCTGAGAGATACTTCCTGTTTGAGTGTCAATAGTTACGACAGGGAAACCCATCTGAAGAATCCAGCGATTCATAATTTCATTTATTGAGGCTGGGAGCTGAATGCTTGAATCTGCATCTACAACCTGAAAAAGATGTATAATGAAATATAATATGTGACCCTGGACCACAAAACCAGTCATAAATGTCAATTTATTTACTAATTCATCTGAAAGTTGAATCTGAGGGTGCAACAAAAATCTAAATATTGAGAAAATTGCTTTTAAAGTTGTCCAAATTAAGTTCTTGGCAATGCATATTACTAATCAAAAATTAAGTTTTGCTGTATAATTATAATAGGAAATTTACAAAATATAAAAAATACTTAAAGGCGAAGTCCACTTTCAAAACAAAGATTCACATATAATGTACTCACCCCCTTGTCATCCAAGATGTTCATGTCTTTCTTTCTTCAGTCGTAAAGAAAATTATGTTTTTTTAGGAAAACATTTCAGCATTTTTCTCCATATAATGGACTGATATGGTGCCAAACTTCCAAAATGCAGTTTAAATGCGTAGTGTAACGATTGGTCATTTTCATAAAAATAATACAATTTATATACTTGTTAATGTCAAACGCTCAGCTTGTCTCACTCTGCCTGGATTGTTTTTTTTCTGATTCATGACAGTTAGGGTATGTTGAAAAACTACTATCTCATGTTCTCCCTCAACTTTAAAATTGTCCTATATCACTGTTTTACCTTTTTTGTTAAGGGTGTTTGATTTTCTTTGCATGTTTACTTTGCAAAGACTGGGTCGGTACTTCTGCAGCAACGTAGGATGATTTTGAAATGATTTTTGAAGTTGAGGGAGAAAATACGATTGGAGTTTTTTGACATACCTTAACTGTCTTGAGCCAGAATACACAGTTAAGGGAAAGAAAGGCAAGATGACCGTTTGAGAATAAAAAAAGTATTTAAACTGTATTTTTTTTAATGAAAATAACCAACCGTTCCGCTAGATAAGACCCTTCTTCCTCGGCTGGGATCGTTTACAACCGCATTTGGGATCACTTGAAGCCGCATTTAAAACTGCATTTTGGAAGTTCAAAATCGGGGCAACATAGCAGTCCATTATATGGAGAAAAATGCTGAAATGCTAAAAACATCATTTCTTTACGACTGAAGAAAGAAAGACATGAACATCTTGGATGACAAGGGGGTGAGTACATTATATGTGAATATTTGTTTTGAAAGTGGACTTTAATATCTCCTTTAATATCCTAACAATTTTTTGCATAAAAGAAAAAAAACAATAATTTTGACCCATACAATGTATTGTTAGCTATTGCTACAAATATACCCGTTCTACATATGACTGGTTTTGCAGTCCAGGGTCACATATGGTTGTAAAATCAAACACACTTAAACTAATATTTAACAATTCTACTGCATTAATTTTGTAACTTACTTCCTGGAGCTTTCCCCAAAGATCTGTGTACACAGTGTTGCTGTATGCATACTCATGCAAATAGTTCTGTGGAAACAATGTACAGGTTACAATGTTATTTTGAGAAGCAGCCAGTTACATGAATATATCATAATATCTCAAAACCCCAAACCCTTCAGACATACATGAAGTCCTTTAGCAAAGACAGGCTCTGTCAGAAACTCAGACAGCATTCTCAATACTGCAGCCCCCTGAAAAGACAACAATTTAGCATGAACTAAAACACTGCAGTTTGACACTGCTTAATAGTGTTATTTCAAGTTTGCACATAAAACCTTGCTATATGTGATGGTATCAAATAGCTGATCGATTTGACCCGGTGTAACGACTTCATCCTCTCTCGAAGAAAGCGGGTGGGAGGAAACAAGAGCGTCGACGGCAAACGCCCTCTGAACCTGTTGCAGCACCATCAGATCTTTCTTCAGGAAAAAAGACAGTAAATTCGTCATATCTTGAGAGGTGGCGTTAACAACACTCCACACTTTAGAATATATATGTATAATACTTAACAGATGAGTAGTTATATAAAATATCTCGATGTAGATCAAGATTATATGCTTGATGTAAATATACTTTTTGTAGTCAGTTTTAAGTAACGGCTGCACGTTGCTTATGAATATTAATTACGTGACGTGACGTTTGCCTGGTAGCAGTAGCCCTGGCGTTTAAAAACAAGACGTTACTAATTAGCTAGTAAATAAAGATATCTTATATTTTGAGTGTATGATTTATGAGTGAAACAACTTAACGGAAGTTTACCAACCCCTGGTCTGCATGACTTATCGGGGCGCAAGGATAGGACGTTTCTCGTTAAATAATCAAGCAGGCGGGGTGCACCTGAATGGAAACGTGACTGAACTATTTTTAATACGCTACTCAATCGGTTCATGGCCGATTTAAATCTGATTAAAGACAGTTAAACTTTAGATTAAACACAGGGACTCTTCGGCGTTCACGTTCACTGATCACCTGAATGAAAAACAACGGGAAACGACCAAACGCAGTGTGACGTCATCTGCGTAAAGGTTAGATGCATTACGGAGTTGAAATCAAAATCGAGCCTTCTGATTTCTAGTGTAATATTGTTTATTATATTGTTTGCTACTATTTTGTGAACATACCCTGCTGAAATATACAACAGAAAACATCACAACTTTTAAAAAATTAGTTTCTGTATTGTGGGACCTATTTCATTAAGATTAAGATTTAGTGGTTTTTAACAAGCCACCAATAGAAGGCGTATATTAGCAGTAGAAACCCACAGAGTCCACTATAGTTTCTATTAAAACCAATACAAGCCCTATTATAACCAGTAAAATTATTACAAATTTTGTGATGGTGTCTGTTGTTTTGTTTTGTTTTTTTCAGCAGGATAGACATGATTTTCATATATTTGGAGAATATAGTGAATTAAAACTTACAATATTCCAGGTGGGTTCAGCATAATCAGCTGCAAGATATGAAACATAACTTGCAAAACCTTCATTGAGCCACAGGTCGTTCCACCATCTCATGGTCACAAGGTTCCCAAACCACTAGCCGATAATTTGACTCACATAAATTAATTACATCATTCAAATTAGTTAAATAACACCAATTTTAGAGAGAGAGAGAGAGAGAAAGAAAGAGAAATGTACTTCTCATACCATGTGTGCAAGTTCATGTGTGATTACAGTGACCACCCATTCTTTATCTTCATTAGAAGACACTTTAGGATCGTAGAAAAGCGAGAGCTCTCTGTATGTAATCAGACCCCAGTTTTCCATGGCTCCAGCAGCAAAATCAGGCAGTGCGATTTGGTCTAGGGATAGGAAAGTATTAGTCTGACTGCTTTTCTTTCTTCGATTGAGACATAAAGTTTGGAACGAACTTGCATGTTTAAACTCTCACCTGATTTGGATAGGGGGTATGTGGTGTTGTAATAGTTTTCTAAATACTTCAAAACAGGCAGGGTCACATTAAGAGCATAATCTCCCTGTCCACTTTCTATGGCTTCTCTACGTCCCCAGATTCTGATCTAAAAAAGTAAAATAAAATATAAAATCATGCATTTGGTGAAAAAATATACTATGTAAACAAATCAATACATACCCATTTTTAATTTGTTATCTGCATTTAAAATACATATACTGTATCCACCTTTTTCTTCAATGCGGAAGTAAGCCTATGGGTGAGACTTCTGGTTCGTTAGCTGCTATAAGAAAATTACGAGAAGAATAACAACGTGCAGTAAACGGTAAAACTACTACTGTTTGCACTACAAACCACTGTGCTCATAATTAAAATAATACATTAAAATAACTTGGTAAGACAATATTTTGCAATATCAAGCAGCAAAGCAAGTTGTTTTGTACAGTTATAAATAGCTGGATGCGGATGAGATCGGAATTTAGACCCATAAAATGTACAAATGGGCATGCCTGTTCTTACAGGGAAGAAAAAGGTGGATAAGAGAAGAGAAGAAGATTGTCTACCAAAACTTTGGCCTCTGGCGGGGATCGTATGTTGGTAAATTCACTGACGACAAAAGCCAACAGATATGTCGACATTTTTTCAGTTGGCTCAAATCTGGTCCGTAAAACCTTTTGATTATCTATAATAATGTTTTCAGTGCCTAGAAAAGAGAAAGTCAGGACATGAGTGAAGAATTAAAATGTGTCCACAGATAAATCAATGAAGTATACAGTATTACTGTTCAAAAGTTGGGGTCTATAAGATTTTTATTTGTTTATTCTATTATGCCATTTATTTGATTGAAAATACAGTAAAAACAGTAATTTTAGGAAATGTTATTATAATTTAAACTGTTTCCTAATTAAATATATTTTAAAATGCAGAATTTTCAGCATCATTATTCCAGTCTTCAGTGTTACTTGATCCTTCAGAAATCATTTTAATTTGATGCTAAAGAAAATATCTTATTATAATCAGGGCTAAAAACAGTTGTACTGCTTAATATATTTGTGGTAACCAAAGTTAAAAAGTAGGGGTCGACTGATTATTTGCCACTAAAATAATTTAAAAGCACTTAAAGGAGCTTTTGTTATTCTTAATTTTGACATTAATTTAAATTTTTACACTAGACATATATATATATATTTGGTCAAAAAATCAGTTAATCTGTAATAATCGCCAATATCGCCATTGGCCATGAAAAACACATTCAGGTCGACTCCTATTCAAAAGAACAGCTTTTATTTCAAATCTTTTGATCAATTAAATACATCCTTTCTGAATAAAAATAACATTTCTTTTTATTTCTTTCTAAATAAATAAAAGTAATGACCTCAGACTTTTGAACAGTAGGCCTATACAGAAAAAAAGAGTTGAAAATAATTGTTCGGAATGTTAAATGCAAATCTTGTCAGTGCTTGAATAATACCCCGGGGGGGAAATGTTGCCTCGATAAGTGATTAAAGAGCAGGTTATAAGCCACCAAACAATCAAGGTTACAATTACACAACTTTGGAAAAACTTCAGTCAAGCTGACATAATTGGTAAGGTCTAAATTTAGTCTTTCAGAATGCCAGTGTGTCTTCATCTTTAAAAGATTTGTGACTCAGAATCTCAGCCAGTGTGTCTTAAAGCCCATGATGTAGATTTTAAATAAAAAACACTAAAATTCATATAATAAGATATGCTTCATCTACAAACCAGAAGCACATGCTACTTTCATATTTTCATAATTTATAATTGTAATTTATATGATAATTAAGTCAGCAAGTTATTTCAATTTTAAAAATTTCTTTAATATTTTCTTAATTACCAAAACCAAATCATCCTTATAAAAACAATATGTGAATGATCAAAACTCTTTGGATAATGTAGGGCTTGTTTATCAAGTTAAACTTTTTCTATTTTCTAACAAAATATTTTCATGTTTTCAACAGCTTGTCATTGATGCGAGCACTAACCCAGCTCCATGCCATTAGCGAGGGCCACAGTTCCAGGAGGGTGCAGGAGAGTCAGGTGAAAGACGGCCTTCATTGACGGCTCATCAAAGCAGGGGAAAGCATTCCGGGCGGCTGTGGGCTGCATTTGAGTTGTGGCAACAACTCTGCCAATATAAAGGTATCTCGGTTAAGTGTGTAGGAAGTAGTAGTACAGCTTGCAGATGTCTTCATAAATGTTTTGATCAAAATTCAGTAATTTAAGGGAATCATTCATTTTACATTTACGCATTTATGCATTTAGCCGACGCTTATAGACAATATTAAATAAGTAAAATTAAAATTTCAATAGTTACAAAAAATATAAAGCAGTGGTTTGTGGTGTATTACAATACACAATTGTAACTTTTACAGAACCTAAAATACTTTTACCTCATAAGAATACTGTAAATAGGAAATGTTGTTAAAAAGGTCATTTAAAAAAAAAAAATAATGGACATAAATTGTTTGTCAAACTGTCAACCTCTCTCAATTAAATACTGAATTAGTGGGGCTATATAAAAATTGCATATTGTTTGATCGTAAATGACTTTATATTTAAACAATTATTATTTTAAGCTTGTATTATGATTAATTAATTAGCATTTACTTTGATGTTGATTACAAAAGCGATAAAATGCAAACATTTCAACTCTTTCTTAGCAAAGCAATGTCACCACTACTTAAAGATACAACTTGTCTTACTTTTTTACACCTTTCTCTGTGTATTCGCTTCTGTAAAATCCTCCTAGGTCATCTGACAGCTGTCCACGGAATTCGACGTACAGCCAATAGGATTTTCCAACTTGTAGATTTTCCTTCAGCTGAATCACCATGAACTGTGTTTGTGTTTGAAGCCAGGTTTTCAGTACAGCCGGAGCGCTCGTACCTCTCAAACCGGTCAGCTTGGCGTGGTGCATCTCCGAGGTCAAGGTGAAGTTGAGCTCATTGGAATGAATAATGATCAGGTCGGTCTCCTTCACGCATTTGAACGCAACTCCAGATGTCCCAGTGAAAATGTACATGCCCTGCTCGTCCAGCACCAAGCGAGGCCAAAGCGTCACATTGTAGTATTCAGGAAGAAGGGTGTCAGGCAGTCTGTACTTGTCCCAGGGCTTGTCCGATGGTGCCGAGGTGCTGTGGGGTGCAGCAGTCGTCAGCGTACGGGTCTCGTCTATGGCATTTACCTCGTTTTTCCGTTTCTCTTGCGCATAGACCACTGACAAAGCAAAAATGGTGAGCACGGCCCCAACGCCCAACCCAAACAGCACAAACCCTAGAGGCTTACTTATATAAAAACCTTTCCCCATGACCGCAGAGTTAAAATGAAGTCTCAGGAGATGTTGTGAGGAAACATACAGGAGTTAATGATGGGGCCAGGACAGGATCAAGTCTATGCGGACAGCCATGAAGTATGTGTGATTAAATAGTGGTGACTGTGATGAATCATGCTGTGGTTGTATCCATGCCACTTCTGCGGAAAACAGTTGCTCAAGCTTCAAATATTTGCATAGTTTTCATTTTTACATAAACAAAACAATGGCAAATATGTCTTTATTCTTTGCATTTGACTTGACTCTGCATGTGAGTTTTGTTTGCCAAGTTAAACTGGGTCACAGGACTTATTAGCGATCGCTTCAGGGTAATTACATTACTTTCGAGTCTTGAAATTGCTTTATGCCTGTTCCAGCTTAATATTTCAAATATTATGAAACAGCCTCCTGGCTTTTATGTGGTTGTGACAGTGGATATCACAGTGGATGTCACTGGAAAATGACATGCTCCGAGCAACACTGTATCGTTCTGAAGTTACAGGTTCAACGTATCATTATGACTCTGTATAAGGTCATTCAGAAAAGAGGAAGACGCACACTAAAAAAAACAGATCTTGTTGCACAACTCGAAATGATGATTTCAAAACATTTCTACAACTGAATTATTTATTAAAGATAGTAAAAGTACAGTAGAAAAACAGTAAAGCCTCAAAAACAGTTTGTACAGTGCCACTACCATTTAAAAGTTTGTGATCAGTAAAAAGTCTTTCATGCTCATCAGGGCTACATTTATTTAATCAAAAATACAGTAATATTGTGAAATATTACTGCAATTTAAAATAGCTATTTTCTATTTTAATATATTTAAAAATGTCATTTATTCCTGAATTTTTAGCAGCTCAGGTAACAGTGCTTATTATTTTCAACGTTTTCGCTTTAGTTTAGTTTTAGTCGTAGTCTTTTGATTAAAATGCTATTTAGTTTTAGTCATATTTTAGTAATATGAATTGTTTTAAGATTTTAAATCCACAGTAGATTTAGTCGGCTAAAATCGAGTGGGTTTAGTTATAGTGTAAGCCTTTTTATAGGTTTGATATGGAGGTTTTATCAAAATAGACACAGATTTAACTGCTGTGACACGCAACAAGCCTTTATATAAAAATGAAATGAAACCACCTCTCATAAAGGTCTTCTTTTCAATAAATACTAATGGTTATATAGGCTAGTTACGCATTCTTTATAACAACTTGTTTACCATATTCTTCATTCTTTCAAGCAGACATATTTATTTTAATAAATAAATTTAGATCTTTATTAGGGCTACTAAAGTGATTCAGTCAAGAGCAGTGAGTGATTTTCTGTCTTTCTTTTGTTGCTTGATTAACGTCAATGTCTCAGAAAATAGCCATTTAATTAGGCTTCTGTCCCTTTAAAACCGAATGCACAAACGCAATGTACTAATACGCTGATATTCTCTCAACTGTTTATGCTCACTTAAGGCGTAACCGAGTGTGTTTACGTAAATACTCTTCAAAATGGACAATTTGACATCATTTTGTGTGTATTTCTCCGTTTAAGAGATGCGAAAGAGTACTCGTGTGCTGTGTAAGAGGTGCTCAGGAAACCGGACCCAAGTGAGATCTCTTATGCGTCGTCCAATTTATCCATATGTCTTTTCCTACTTCCAGATATTGACATTTTTGAACATTTTATAAGGCGTGCAGGAAATGAATGCAAGCTTATGTGCCGCCAGATAGATCGATATAGGCTATTTTACAGTTCATATGTTTGCATCTAACCTCCTTGAATCTCTTTCCAAATCGTCCCTCCCTAACATTTTAGGGACAAAAAATTCAATTTTAATAATCATTTAAAACAAGTTTCGTTAATGATGAATTGATGAGAATTATGACGAAAATTATTCGGCAACGAAATTAACACTGTTTTGTGGAAAACATTCCTTTTTCCCGGTTTTTTATTGAATAGAATGTTCAGAAGTTATTTGAATTTACATCGTCGCTGTAACTTAGATCAGTTAACTTTTCTTGCTGAATAAAAGTATTCACAAAAAAAAAAAAAAACTTACTGACCCCAAACTTTTGAACGGTAGTGTATGTTTATACTTTTTAATTGCAGCATAGTATCAGAAATGCAGAATCCAGTCAATAATGTCAAGTTAACAATAAAAAGATAAATAGAATTTTACATTTTATTAAGAAAATTTGAGTGGCAGTTGCCTATACACAGTTGTTTATGAGTGTGCATTGCTATGCGGTTGCTTGGGTGTTCAATGTGTTTGCAAGGATGCTACATATTCAAGTCAAAAGAACAGATTTTCCAGGCCCTAAATATGGCTTGGATCATATGCAAGTCTATAGGAAGTCCAAACACTTAAAAATGTATAGCACACCACTAATTAAACACAAATTTTGAAACAGGTTCCCTGCTTTTTCAATACTGAGGGATCCATTGTCAGTGTATTTTATGTAACTTCCTCCTCATTTGTATCCGAGTGATGTGATCTAGTGGTTAGATATCAGAGCACTGTTGTGTCCTTGAGAAAAAGGCATTTCTTAGGTTACTCCAGGAGGGCTGTCCTTGTGATGTGAATGCTTCATGGGTAAAACATCCTGCCAAAATGCTGTTAGCATCCATTCATTTTCATTCCATAAGGTTACAGGATGATGAATTCATGTGAGGCTGGAGTCAGTCCTGCAATGCACACAAAGATTAACAGGAATAGTTCACCTAAAAATGAAAATTCTGTCATATTCACTTCTATAGGTTTGGGTGTCAGTAAGATTTTTAATGTTTTTTGAAGTCTCTTATGCTCACCAGGGCTGCATTTATAAACACTTGAATATTACTGAAATGTATTTTTTGTTTTTTTGTTTCAGGATATTCAAAACTGTCCCTTTTGTGTCTCACAAAAGAAAGAAAATCACATGTTTGGACAACATGAGGCTGAGTAAGTGACAGAATGATTGTTTTTGAACTGAAATGCATTCAGTTGAAATTGCTGAAGCAACACTTGAACTTACTCTGATCTCACGGCACACAGATGTGAGTTTTATGCTGATTCTGAGAGGAACCACTGCAGAACTGGCTCCTTGTTCTCCGCCAGCCATTTAATCTTGGCTGTTGTCTTCTCGATGGCCTGCTGCAGCGCTTGAGTTCCCGAGCCGAATCCGGTCTCAGCGTTATCCTTTTGGAAGCGTTTCAGCTGAACAAAGACAGCAGGGATTTAACACTTAAGTCAGGTTACATCTTATAAGCCTCTCACAGTGCATACAATAGATTTTTGCAGTGTGGTTGTAAGGTCAAAGGTCATGTACCTGAGTGAGTTCAAATGGTGTGCAGAATCTATAGGTGATGTCACTAATTAATCTGGAGAAAGTGAATGATCCAGTGCCGTACCTGTTTAGTAGCAAAAGAGTGTACTTTCACATATTTTTTTTCTCTTTTTCTCTCTTTGTGCTTGTGTGTTATGATATTTGGCATACTTACGCCTTGAAGAAGTAGTCCCAGTTTGCCCGGACAAAGTCCCATGCCAAAGGTTGCCCAATAATATTACTGGCAATGTACCCAATGGTAGACGTGGCGTCCTGTTTGCGTATCTTTTCTGGATTCATAGTGTATTCCAGGTACCTTAACAAAGCATGAAACAATTTACAAGTTATACTCCATAGTTCCTAGAGTATTAAATTGCATGTACACAAACTGTTCAAAAATGCTTTAGAAATGCAATAACTTGAACACAATTTCTATAATAAACATGTTTCTAACATACCACTAAAAAGTTGTAAAATGGAAATGAAATACAGTTATATAAAGATAGAGTGCATAAGAATATCAGGACAAGGTCAGTTCTGTTCAGGTTTATTGCATATAACCCCAAAAAATGTCTTTGTCATTGAAAAGTTTAAATGTTTTCGTTTTATCATTTCAGACATCACGTATTTGACCGTAATGCTTTCCAAGAGCTACCTGTTGAGTAACCAGGGCACTTTTGTGCAGGCCAGAGCCGATCTCAGTTTGACAGCTTCAGCTGCGACTGTGGCCTTCTGGAACATCTGCCAGCCAAAGTTCCATTCTTCCGCACCGCCTGCAGCGATGGCGTCACAGTACACTGTCGACCTCAGGTTAGGGTGAATCCTGAACAGAATTTATTTTGATTATTTATTTATTTATTTAATCAAAAATACAGGAAATTTTTTCTTGAGCACCAAAAAGTAGGAAATATTGCTACTATTGTTACATTTTAAAAATGCTGAACTATCAGCTAAATATTCAGTGTCACATGATCTAATATGCTGATTTGTTCAAGAGACATGTCTTGTTATTATCAATGTTGAAAACAGTTGAGATTCTTTTTTATTTATTTATTTATTTATTTTTTATGGAAACCGTGATCCATTTTTCCAGAATCGTTTGATGAGTAGAATGTTCAAAAGGACAGCATTTATTTAAAACAGAAATCTGTCACTTTTGATCAATTTAATGGATCACAGCTGAAGAAATAAAAAAAATCTTAGAACTGAAACTTTTGAACTGTAGTGTACATGCAATGTGCAATCCATGTATTTTTAATTTTGAGGGCCAGATTTATGAAAATTAGTGTTAGAGCACAATTCCATAAAAGCTCTGATGAAAAGGGAAGTTTATGCTTGTGATTTACTGACAATGCGCACATTAAAGAACAAAGATGCAGCCTGATCATTTTCATAATGACCAGCGCAGTCTACCAAGAGCAGCGCAAATTACCGCCTGCTTTTAGACATGCTGTTTTTGGGCATTAAAAATAATGGCGCAAATAATAGAACTTTTTGACGATCACAAACATTCGTAATTTGCATGGCTTGATTCATTTCAGTACACTCCTCCCATTAATTTTGTGTCTCAAAGGGAAACTCCTACGAATGCATATTCAGTAAGGTTAGGTGCAAAAATAACTGTGTCCACGCCTTTTCGATGCTAATTCTTCACTGCTCGTCTTTAGTAAATCCTGACAGTACTTTTTTAATGCCAAAACACGGGGTTTACGCTGGCACTAGCTGTTCTGGCTCTTAATATATTCATTTTGCATCAGAGAGGTGTATCAAAAGCACCAATCAGTATTGGTGCGCTGTATTAAAATATGTTTAAATTTGTAAGCTTTACCAAAATGTAATCATGTAATCATCACAACTACATTACTTTTCAGATGATGTTACAAATCACACTTTCAACCCCTCTCTTCCAATTACCTGCTTCCATTCTGGTACGTAACACTCACTTTTTACAGGTTTTCTCACTGAATATCTTGTTTCACTCTGAAATGTAGCATCACATTATGAAAGTAAAATGAGTTGTGAGTAGTGTTTGACTTTACGATCTAAGTTTAATTAAAGCTGCAGGCAGCGTTGAAAGGACCGTCACCCCTGGGCTTACTGCCACCCAGTGGCTTTAGGAAAACAGAGAATGGTGCACAATAGAGATTTAAAGTATAAATATATAAAGGAATATGTCAAAGTCATTTATATGTGCCAAACTTCCTGCTGCTAGCTGGTGGCGCTATGACTATAACTGAATATTGGCATGTAGATGTGTTCAAGCCAGGACGTTGATCAAACAAATAAAGTTTGGAGCAGATTGAACATGGCATGTTTGAGTTAGTGTAAAACATAAGGTATCCTGTTGCCATCAGGTGGCGCTATAATTATAGCTGAATATTGGCCTTTAGATGTCTTCAGGCCAGGACTCTTACCAAACATGTAAAGTCTAGTGCAGGTTGGACATTGCGGGCACTATCATGTACCCAGCGCAATGTGGCTCTAGGCGCGACGCAAGTGTTTATTGCTAGTTTCAGCCTGACGCAGTTATCATTCACGTTGTCACGTTGTTTAAATAGCAAATGCATTTGCGCCCATTTGTGCGCCCATAGGTGTACTGGTCTGAAAATGAGGCGTGTGCAGGCACATTGTTGGCGCGTTGCTATTTTGAGGCAATTGAAAGAATATTTTTTTTGTTATTTAAAGAGCACGTTAGTATTATGCGCTTATAGCCAGGTGCGCAATGCAAAAACACTCTGCTTATTACAGACACAGGGACACACACACAAACATGCCAAATATTACAAATGAAAGGATTACAGTGTAAAAGATTATTAGTCTGTACATAAATATAAAAATGCCTAACGTCATAATGGATAGTCAATCACTTTCTTATGCGAGTTGTTTTTTGGTTTCACATTCGCTTTTGAAAACGATCACGTGTAAGGAGGGGAGAGTTTTGAAAGGGGTTGCACAGTAATTCATTTGAGTGGGCTTGGCCCGTGAACAGGGACAACCCTTTCAGACCATGCGCCGGACGCGCCGACCGTTTTTCCCATCCTTAAAATATCAAAAGTGGATTCGGACTTGCACCGTGCGCTTTAGACCATACGCTTAGATTGTTAAAATAGGGCCCTGCATGTTTAAGTTAGTGTAAAACAAGTCATTTCCTGTTACCAGGTGGCGCTAAGATTATAGCAGAATATTGGCCTTCATTTGTGTTCAGGCCAGGACTCTTGCGAATGGGTGAAGTTTGGGGCAGATCAGAAATTGTATGGCTGAGTTACAACAACTTCCGTTTACGTGGTTAAAGATCGAACTTTGCCAAGCCGCCACAGATACGCCCTTTAACGAAAACTCAAGATCTTCGCAATTTAACATTGCAAAGGCCTTTAGAGTAGACTGACCAAATATAATGTTGATTTCTTTAAATCTCTAGGAGGAGTTTGTTAGAGCATAAAACGTGCCACTTCCTGTTGCCAGCAGGTGGCGCTGTGACTTTAACTGAATATGGGCATGTGTTCAGGACAGGACTCTTATCAAACATGTGAATTTTGGTGCAAATCGGACATTGTATGCCAGAACAACTTCCTGTTTCATTGCAAAACATCAAAGTTTGTCAGGCCGCCGCGGACACGCCCTTCAACAAAAACCAAGAAACCAAGATCTTGGCAATTTAATGTCACAAAAGGCTTTAGATTACACTCACCAAATTTGAGATTGATCTGTTTAAAACTGTAGGAGGAGTTTGTTTAAATACAAAACTTGCAGAGAATTAAAAATAACAGACTTCCTGTTGGGTTTCAGACTTAGTACTGTGGACTTTTTTGTAAGTATTGGTGTGTTACATGTGTGTACCGAATTTCGTTCATGTATGTAAAACATAGCGTAAGGGGCACTTTGTTAAAATTGTATAGGTGGCGCTATCGAGCCATTTTGCCACACCAAATTCTGAAACCCATATCAGATGTAAATTTTCTCCACTTTTGGCATGTATGCAAAGTTTCATGAGTTTTCGAGCATGTTTAGGCCCTCAAAAATGCCATTCATTTTGGAAAAGAAGAAGATGAAGATACTGAGCAATTCCAATAGGGTCCTCGCACAGAGACAAAATGAATCTCAGCACACCCACAGCACAATTTTGAACTTTTCTTTAAAAAATTTAGAAGTATTCCACTGACACTAAATGTCAACCACTTCTCCAAAACCATTACATATTATACAATACGTTTTGAAGAACTGGCATTTCAGTGGAACTGGTGGTATGTTACTAATCTCAGAATTGCTTAAGACTTGCTATGCAATCATCCACATAAGAAATTACTTAATTTCCGTTGCGGTTTGCACTCACGGGTTGTTATGCGGATTCTGCATCCATTTTTTGAACCAGCTCCTGGTTAGTTCTCTGCATCCCTCCACACCGGTACTGCAGGCTAGAGACAGTGCAATGATCTGTGTGAACCTGAGGATAAAAAACAGCTTGTTATTAAACATAACTTTGTCTCATATACACTCTGGGAAATGTGTGACATATGAAAGATTTGCATTTACTGATCAGTGTGGCCAGTGGGAACTCTTGTCCAGTTTGAGCTGATAGTCCCAAAATACTCAAACAGAGGTTTGACTTGTTTCTTAAAATAAGTCTGAAAGAAATACAAACAGCAGTGCCTGTAATCTGTCTTTTTTACTTCAGCTTTGATTATTAAAATGAGATTAACCAACCTGCATGGCACCGTAAACTTCACTGCGATCGAACAATTGGAAAAAATAGTTCAGATTTCGAACCCCTGCCTCCCATGGAATGTATTCCCTCTCGTTCAGGAGATATTTAGTTGTTCTCAAGGCGAGCGTTATGTTTATGATGGATGCTCTGGAAAAATAAACAAAAAATAACAGTGTTATATGAATGCAATCATCCACATTTTTAGCAGTGAATTTCCATGACTTTTCATGATCTGTTAATTTTTTTTTTAATTACTGGATAGATACAGACTTTTATTTAAAAATCACTTTGATTCAGATTGATTTACTAATGAATCATTTAGACTGGGTATGCAGGGTATGCAGGCGCATATGGGCCCGGGCAGATTGGAGGCCCGCCGAGCCGAGGGGGAACTTTTAAAGGAGATGTCCACTTCCAGAACAACGATTCACTAATAATTTACTCACCCCCTAGTCATGCAAGATGTTCATGTCTTTCTGTCTTTGATCGTGAAGAAATTATGTTTTTTGAGGAAAGCATTTCAGGATTTTTCTTCATATAATCGACTTCATTGGTGCCCTGATTTTGAACTTCCAAAATGTAGTTTAAATGCAGCTTCAAAGGGCTCTAAACGATACCAGACAAGGAAGAAGGGTCCTATCTAGCAAAACGATCGTCATTTTTTTCAGAAAATAAAAAATTGTTTACTTTTTAAGCACAAAAGCTCGTGTAGCACAGGCTCTGGGATGCGCGTTCACGTACTGTTGAATCATGTCGGAAGGTCACGTGAACGCAGGCGGAACCACAGACCCAGTGTTTACAAAGCGAACGCGCAAAGACTAAGAAAGTGCAAGTAAATCAAACGCTGTTTACAAACAAAAAGGTACAGCGATGTTGGACGATTCTGAAGTTGTAGGAGAAAATAACATGGAGGTTTTCGACATACTTTACCTTTTTGAGCCAGAGTACACAGACAATGAACTTGTGGTGATTCGAAGACATGATTCGTAGTAGTTATGGAAAGTTTGGATCTTTTTACCGACTCGGACCTTTGAGTCTCGTTCAGCAAAATGAACAAATCTTTTTTCGAGTCATTTCATTCATTTTAGCAAAATCAGCATCATGTGACAGCCCCATAAGATGACGAATGACTCCAAAAAGCCAAAGACTCGAAACAGGTGAACTAACTTGAACGACTCGTTATTCCCGAGTCACATTAAAGATTCGTTCAAAATGAATGAATCATTCAAGAACACGCATCCCAGAGCCTGTGCTACACAAACTTTTATGCTTAAAAAGTATACAAATTTTTATTTTCCGAAAACAACGACCGATCGTTTCGCTAGATAAGACCCTTCTTCCTTGGCTGGGATCGTTTAGAGCCCTTTGAAGCTGCATTTAAACTGCATTTTGGAAGTTCAAATTC
>JAHKKF010531894.1:0-13896 GCA_019740295.1 Labeo calbasu | reverse complement strand
GACGAGATTTTTAAACTTTTCTTAAGAAATCCTCAATGATGAAATATATAGGGAAAATAGTCTTTTATTCAACTGAAAAAAGACAAAATGCAAAAAAAATGTAGGTGCATTTTGAACTTTATGGAATTAAACTTCCATTTTAATGAATTATTTGCAATAATAAACAACATTTAAACAAGAGCTTCACAATTCTGGATAAATTAAGAATCCCAGCTGTTTTTAATCAATCGGAGATCATGATTCTCTCATGATTCTGGAAAAAAAAAAGATTAGAAAACTAAACAAAATAATGTAATTTACTAGTGGTTCTGACAAACTGTTCATTGCTTAAGTCTTTTAAAAACGTATATTAATTTTAAACAAAAAAAAAAAAAACATTCAATGAAGGAGTCAGGGTCTCACTTCATTAAGACTTGTTTGACTATTGAAATCTCCTGAATTAATGATTCAATGACATCATTTTTTTAAACGGGCAGTTATCGCCACCTCCTGGCGGAAGAGGATAAGCTTTACAATACCTACCAGTGTTACGATACTTACGTTTTGATCGCTACTGTAGACAGTACGTGTTTATACCCAAACTATAAACTTTTATCCCAGTACTTCTATTATTTAAATGTCTGTAATACAGAAATAAGATTATAATGTGGCTGAAAAGACTGCTTGTGTTACTTTTTCTGCGTTCACATTTACCCCGACCCTCTGATTCATTAACATGGGCAGCGACAAAAAGTGCTTCTCACGCTCCACTGACACTTGCGATGTGAAACAGTTGAATCCTAAATCGTTGTCATTCAGTAATAAGATCGCGTGGGTGTTTGAATCGAGCTCTTGATATTTTAGGGATTAATTGTGCAGCTCTAATGTTTTAGAAATGCTAAATGTTTTGCATATCCTCACGAGATCACGTCGGATCTTGCACAAGATCTCGTCACATCCCTAGTATTTAGAGTTTTTTTAACTCATTTATTCATTTACTTATTTATTTTACGTTGCATCCCCATATGTCGCAAACTTGTATGCTGCTACTAGGTGAAACCTCTAAAATTAAAAAGATGACATGAGGGTGAGTAAATGATGACTGTCCCTTTAATAGGAACATTCTAATAGCTTCTCAATCTGTGTTTTTGCAAACTGAACAAAGTTAGTGAGATTGAAATGTTTGTCTAATCATCTTGTGGTAGTTCAAGCTTAGACAGAGAGTATCTGACACAATAAGATGAAGAAGTAGGTGTGATGGGGCCAAGAAGGGTCGTAATCTTAACAGATGCCACCTCACGTGTCACTTCAGCATCCACGCGGCCGCCACAAACCACCATCCCAGTGTATTCAAACGTAGCACGTATTAAAAACACTCACCCTCGCCTCTTATCAGATTACCATGCCTTATGATTGGCCTTCCATTGGCCTCTTTATTTAATAGAAGGTTCCTTTCTTCTTTGAGATGCCATAGAGTGTTACATCACTGCGCTTGAGCCCTGTTATCTATGTTGAGGCCTGTTCTTGTAATGGGCTTTATTGATCTAAACAACATCAGGCTGGCCGTGATGTTATTAAGGTGAAGATAACTTCACTGTAACTTCCACTCAAACAATGTATTAGTGTTTTATTGGGTTTAAATAACTTTGGCTTTTAGACGCTAATGCAGCCAGTTAGTCACCCTGCTCTTTTATGGCTGCAGGATCTTAATAAAGCTTTCCTCTTTACATCCTGCTGTGTGTGAGTGTGTTTGTGTGTGTGTGTGTGTGTGAGAGAGAGAGAGGACAGGAGATGCCAAGTGCTTGCTGGGAAGTTTCTGCGCCTTTAGTAAACAGCAGGAACTCTAAATAATCGGAGTAATTATACGTTGGCGGTATCCGTATTAAGCGGCGCATTATCAAGCCGTGGTTTGTGCCGACCCGGACCTTTAAACTCCATCCACAATGCTGCCTTTTTCCTTTGTCAAATTAACATATGTGCTAAGAATTATTTGTGGGTTTAGAGTCATTTATTAACTGCGTTTCGCAGTGAACTTTTAAAATGGATGTTCGGATGCGTTTTTTTTTTTTTTTTTTTGTCTTCCAAGGGCACACTGAATCCAATATTTATGAAATAACGATCCCATTCATCTACAGGCATATTTTCTGTGGGAAATTTAATTTGCAGCTATTTAAAGCCATGCTTTTGGTAATGAATTATTTTGTCATCCTGCCTCTGATGAGATTCATCTTTAATAACTGTAACAATTATTTTATTAAAAGAGAGGAGCCATGCATTATGGCTATCTCAGCAAGGTCTACAGCGAGAGAGGATTCTCATTAGGAGGGTATTATTACCCCTGCTGGGCTTTCATTCACACTACCTAACTTAAATTACATTATGTGTCAACAATGTTTGCATTAAATCTAAGCAGTCATATTTACCAATTTTTCCCTCTCTCTCGCTCCCTACTACTGACACATTTAGATGTATTAAAAAGATAAAACACAGTTCTAGATCTGATAGGATGGCTTATTGAACATTTACCTCAGTGCTGACTTTTAATAATGCAATAATATTGAATTTGTATGGCAGTTGTTTTATATTAAAATGTTTTCGAAAGCTGTATCAAGCCATATTGTTGTGTGAGAAATTGCAAATTTCTGTGAATGCTTTTTCTTTTTTAAAACAACATTAGAGACAATTATATGGCCAAAAAACATTCAAAATATCTTAAGTTGTACATGTTTGTAAGACATAATAGTGAGTAAGTTATGACTGAATTTCTTTAGGAAGTACATTAACAGTGGCCTGACAACCGCTCAGAAACTCTCTTGTATTTGTGGCCAGTATTGCATAGGCAATGACTGTAGTTGCATTCAGAAAATGTAAAAATTTGCTTTGGAGAAAGTGGTTTTGTCGAGCAGCAAATGGGCTAAATATCAGATACATTGTGGTCTCACGAGCACATTAGATGCAAGCATCACTACCTTTTTTGAGTAGGGGCTTTTTGTTGGAAACTTATCTAAAGGTGCATCATGACAAAAATCACAGCTGTGCTTCAAATAGCCAGACTTTTTGCATATTACGGGCGCAACCTGCTTTACTCTATGACAAAAGTTGCAATTTCTGTTCTTGGGTCTCTCAAGGAAGTTGGAACGTTCCAATCGGAAACAAATACAGTGTAATACCTATTTTAATGCTTCCCCAGTTTTTTTGCTGATGTCTCTAAAAGGTTCCACAGCACATGGAACCATCTGCGAACATGGAAACCAAATGTTGTAGCCTCCGTTCCGCATTTTACCACGCCACAGTATACACAAACAAAATGTTTATGGCTCACTGAGCTGAACCTATCCTGGCCCGAGACAGAAGCGAAATTGCTGAATGTGAGGTAATCGGTTATTTCAGTTTGACCACTTCCTTAAACTCCTGCTATTACTCATAGCGATACGTTTCCAAAGAAAACCTCTGACTCTCCTGTAGGTATAATGGTTTGGTGGATTTATGTGAATCAAATATTTAGCTGGACTTTAGTAAAGTGGAGACTATGATTATCTGTACCTGGAAATTGCAGTGTTGGGGAGAGGGCACTGTGATGGAGTGGCAGAGCAGCCATTCTTCGGTGTCTTTTTTAGTTGTTTTGCAACATTGATAGACTAAATAATTAAAGAAGGTGGGCTTTTTGACTTGGGACGTTAAGCAGCCACCCATATTCGTACTGTACAGCCGTATAGCAATGATGCAAATAATGATGCATTGTAAATATCAGAGTGCTCTTAATGTGCTGTGTGTTTGGCCATTAAGTTTCCAGAAGGATGTATGACTGATTTTTACAATGTTTGTCTCAAAGCTTCTGATTATGAGTCAGAAGTCAGTTCAGCAGTGTCTCTGCTTTATTTATCTATTATAATGAATAAAATCATACTTTGGTGATTTGTGTGTGTCATCTCAAAAATAGTCACTGAACTTCATGTTATTGAACATTTTATTGGTGAGGTTTGATTGGCTTTAATTTTATTAGTGCAAATATCAATCAATAAATAGGCAAATATTGCTTGTTATTGTTATGTCTTGATCAGGTAAGACACAAGTATAGTGACCAGTTCTCACTATTAACAATTTTATTATTAGCATTCCTATTATTAACGCATTGGCTGTTTATTAGTACTTGTAAAGCATTTATTCTACATCCCTACTCTTACCCAACACCTAAACTTAAAGGAGAAGTTCACTTCCAGAACAACAATTTACAAATAATTTACTCGCCCCCTTGTCATCCAAGATGGTCATGTCTTTCTGTCTTCAGTCGTAAAGGTTTTCGGTTTTTGAGGAAAACATTTCAGGATTTTTCTCCATATAATAGACTTCATTGGTGCCCTGATTTTGAACTTCCAAAATGCAGTTTAAATGCAGCTTCAAAGGGCTCTAATCGATCCCAGCTGAGGAAGAAGGATCTTATCTAGTGAAACGATCGGCCAATTTTTTTTTTTTTTTGAAAAATAAAAATTTGTATACTTTTTAAGCACAAAAGCTCGTGGAGCACAGGCTCTGGGATGCCTGTCGACGACACGTCATTGTTTGTGTACTCCGGCTAAAAACTCCTCCTTATTTTCTCCTACAATTTCAGAATCGTCCGACATCGTTGTACCTTTTTGTTTGTAAACAACGTTTGACTTAATTGCACTTTGCCCGTTCGCTCTGTAAACACTGGGTCTGTAGTTCCGCCTATGTTTCGCGTGACCTTTCGACGTGATTCAATGGTACGTAGTGTCGTGGACACGCATCCCAGAGCTAGTGCTACACAAGCTTTTGTGCTTAAAAAGTATACAATTTTTGTTTATTTTCCGAAAATAAAAGCCGCGTTTAAACTATATTTTGAAAGTTCAAAATCGGGGTACCAATGAAGTCCATTATATGAAGAAAAATCATGAAATGTTTTTCTCAAAAACCATAATTTCTTCACGACTGAAGACAGAAAGACATGAACATCTTGGATGACAAGGGGGTGAGTAAATTATTTGTAAATTGTTGTTCTGGAAGTGGAGTACAACTACCTTACTAATTTTTAATTTGCAGCAAATTAGAGGTTTATTGAAGCAAAAAATTATAGTTAATGGTTTGTTAATAACGAGAATTAGACCTTAAAAGAGAAGTTCACTTCCAGAACAGAAATTTACAGATAATTTATTCACCCCCTTGTCATCCAAGATGTTAATGTCTTTCTTTCTTCAGTCGTAAAGAAATATTTTGGAAAAAAAAAAAAACAAAGTTCCAGGAATAATCTCCATATAGTGGACTCCTATGGTGCCTGCATGTTTGAAAGTCCATAATGCAGTTTAAATGCAGCTTCAAAGGGCTCTAAACAATCCCAGCCAATGAAGAAGGGTCTTATCTAGTGAAACGATTGGTTATTTTCTAAACAAAATTGACAAAATAGAAGTCATGTACTTTTTAACCTCAAATGCTCGTTTTGTCTAGCTCTGCGTCAACTCTGTGTATTCCGGTTCAAGACAGTTAGGGTATGTCGAAAAACTACTACATCGCTACCTACATCGCTGCAGAAGTACCGACCCAGTGTTTACAAAGTGAGCATGCAAAGAAGGTCAAACACCCTTTACAAAACAGGTAAAACAGCGATGTAGGAAATGTTGAAAGTTGAAAATGAGGTGGGAATTTTTCGACCTACCCTAACTGTCTTGAACTGAAATACACAGAGTTGACATTAATTGTTGCATTAAACATTTTGAATCTACTTGACTGTAATTTATGGTTGAGCCCATAATTTAGTGTTCTGCAGAAGACATTATGAATCAAATCACAATTTTTAAGCTGTTTTTGAGGAAACATGTAAATATTGAGATTAAATAGTGAATACCAACAAAAGGCTTTTAGCTATATCACCTGATATTAGGTATCCAAAAAAGTCATTTTAGCCTTTTTTTTTGTCCCATTGGAAATTTGTCTTGTTTTAATCATAAACTATTTTTATTTTAACCAAAGAACATTGTCATGTATCAATACTTTTGATTGAACATCAACTCTTGACACAGGTTGTCGCATCATCTTCACTATCATCGTTCCATCAGAGTTACGGTAATCTGCTAGATGTAGCCACCTCTCCCAGAATATTACTTGGATGTTTAACCCTTTTTTCCCTTCTTCAAGGACAAACAGCGTACGTGACGGCAGATCTCCGTGCGAAAGTCCCCGAGCTCTCCTGAAGCAGCAGATCCCTTTTCAGCGCCAGCTGTTCTTCCAGATAAACTCTGCGGCGCGCTCGCAGATTCTCTTAATATGATTCCGCAGGGTCGGGCTCAGGAGAATAGACGCAAAACAAGCGTGCCAGGAGAAAGAGAGCGTTGAATTTTTCATCAGCGGGCCCTCGTAGTGCAGCAGCACTTTTTTAGTAGGCGGCCGGCTCATTCATGAGCAGATGTTCAGCGCAGGTCCAAGCTGCAGTTAGCATGAACTCTGCTGCCCTCTCAGCCGTTGGCTGCAAGGACGTTGGCAGCGACCCCGGCATCTGAGAATTCATTCCCGGCAAAAAGCGTCGAGCGCCGCTTCGCCCGGACCCCTTTTTTTAGCCGCGCTGCCCAGCCCAGGAGCCGGCCAGAAATGGAGGAGGGCTTTTCTTCTGACAGGCCATCAGTCTTCGCTCTGACACTGATGAAAGACTCGCCCGGGTCAACTCGGGGGACCGGCCCCAAAAATTCCTGAAGACAATTTTGCTCAAGTTTATCATTAATTTTTTATGACGTCCTCTGTATGAAAATAAGCCACCTGGCACGAAACCCCAAACAGGCCCTTTTGGAAAACAAAAGCGGCCATTTTTGCGTCATTTGCGTGAAGGTACCCTTGAAAACGGGGAATTGCTATATCAGATTAACGCAGGTGGTTTAAAGGAACGCGTTGGTCAGGTTGGTCGCTACGCTAAAGCCCAGCTGCTGCTGTGGTTAGCCAGGTGGTTCGGTTAGCGCGGTGACCTCAATACACCCCGAGAGACTCGAATAACAACCAATACAGATGAAGCATTATCGCGTTTCATTTACATAACACCGTTATGTCGCAGTACGTCCATGTAGCCCTTCCCCATCAAACGACTCAACGCCAAACCGGCATATGTTCGGCACGGAAAGTGTGAAATGTTATTCTTCTCTGTCGTTGCGGTGCATGTGAAGCTGTAATTGAAGGATGATGAGGTTTTTAGTCCTAGGTTTTTTTTTTTTCTCCCTTCAAGCACTTGTTTCTTCAGCACGTCTCCTACTTCACACTATCTAATTGGCCGTTTTCAGGTTGGGTTTATGAGAGCAAAACTAATTAGTGTTTCTAAATTCAGAGAGCAAGAAAGAGGGAGGAAAAAAAGGAAAACATGGCTGAATGGATTGTTCTGGTTTCCTCTCTGGTGTCAGGCTCATAACAATGAAATAAAGAGTCTAATCACTTTCAAACTGCTCGTTTTTTTTCGAACCAACACTGAATGTCACTTTCTCTCCTGGCATTTTGTTTGGCACGATCACAGGCCCGGGAATAAAGCGAGCTCTTGCCCTCTTTACAAACTTTTTCCTTTGTAATTCGTGGGAAGGCTTTGCAGGGGAAAAAAAAACAATGCGCGTGTTTTTAGGTGGGGTTGTTTCTTCTTTTGATTCGGAACGTCCTGGTGAAAGACGGGGGGAGGGCGGAGAGTTTACAGTAGCGTTGACTTTTCGCCCGTTACCTTTATTCAGAGAGCTCCAGCTGCAGCGCGCCCTCAGGAAGGCCACCGCGGGCGCGCACGCACACACGCGGTGTGAAAGAAAGCCCTGTTTGAGTTGGCACGCGCAGCTTTTGCTGCCTCTGCAAGAAAGACAGCAGCGACGGCCGCGCTGGCCAGGCGGGCCGTCGTTCTTCTAATCAGGATGTGCCTTTTCCACCTCTCTCAGGAAACACATTTCTGCCTCTCCCTCCCCTCGGCGGCAAAAAAAGCAAGGGAGGGAGAAAGTCGGCGAAGATGAGTGACAGGAACGGAGTCCGGAGGGGATTGGGCTAATCTGAGTTTAGTAGCGCTCCCTCAACACCTCACCCTCCCTGCCTCCACTGGGCCTTCATTTATATTGAATAAAAAAGTTTATAGGTCAGTTTAACAATGTGCCGTAAAACTCGCACTATTTTTATTTTTCCACCTCTCCGCCGGAGGGATTCGCGTGGAGAGGGCCAGTAATTAAGAAGCTGTGAATCCAGGGTTAGGGAGGAAGAGTGTTTAAATGCAATTAGAGCATTCGCTCGAATCAATTTGAACCCAATTACAGTTTTCTTGAATGTGCTATTATTTGTTTAATCAAGGGAATTTTGCCCTTTTAAGATGCTAAAAATGTATGGCGAGATTATTTAAACGCCGAGCGAAAATAAACTCGACGGAAGCGGATAATGAACAATTGTTTCAAAGTGACCTCTCTCCGTGCGCCCTCCCTCGTTACCTTGTTCTTCTCTGAAAAGAAAACTCCATTTGATTTGTCTGGAGATAAAGCTATCACAATATCAGCTGGATAATTAGCACAAAATCCACATCAGTTTTTTTGGGAACTGGATGTGGAGCACCAGTCTCTGATGATTCGAACTTTCAGTAGATTTCCTCATTTCTCACTCATGTTTTTTCCTTGTCTCTCCTTTCTGTCTTCTCTTCCACGAATCTTTCTACCTGCTGTCTGTCCTCCAGGCAGGAGAGTGCAGTGATCCAGCCCTGTGGATGCTGAACGGTACGTCTCACGGTGTATGCGTGTGCCTAAAAGCACATTTGGACACTCTAGCCACACTTTTGAATGAATTTCATTGCAATAGATAACTAAGTATTAAACCAAGTGGAATTTGCAAGCAAATGACCGTTTCTCAAAATTGCACTTTTTAAACCATTCTTGTAATTACTTTTAACCAATTGGTCCCAAAGTAATTTTTAGTGAATATATGAAGTCACTTCACCTCAAGTTACCTTCCTTGTGATTTATTCACTTCAGTTCATGCATATGCGAATTTAGGATACAAGTGCAAATTGACTCTTTTTAGTCTTTTCTAAACAGCAGTTGTCTTGTTTATAATTTAAAGCCCAACAAGCAAGTTTTATGAAATATATTTTTATTTATTTTCTTATTTAAAAAAAATGTCACTTGGTCTGATATTTAACGCATATCTAATGCATGTTTGTTTTTTTGGTTTATTTATTTAAAGCAAATGGCATGTGGTTTGTTTATTAGGGGTTCAAGCGTGTAGTGCTGAAACCGTATTGTAATTGTTGGAATGGTCACGGATGAGCGATATCCATGTAAAACTGATTGTGCAGACCAAACTGTATGTCGTAGAGACTTGAAACTTGGAGGGATGGTAGTACTCACACCATCGACAAAGTGACCAAAGCACACCCCAATCGGCTGACGAGAACGCTACAGCGATCGAAAGTACGAAGTCGCTCAAAACTCCTAAACCGTCAGTCACAGACTCCAGTGTCTTACGTCGTTGGAATCCTTGGCTCATGCCGGACAGTGCATGCCTCAGATTCAATACTCAGATTCAGTAATCTCATACTTTGCGAACTAGTTCTAGGGTTTTCGCCTGATCGAACCAAACCAGTACAGAAAGATTCTTTGGAGAGTGAATATCAATAATTATAAAAAAAAAAAGAACAAAAGAATGCCAAAACATTCGAATGGGGCAAGGACACTTTTAGTAAAATGCCTATAACTTGAGAACAGAATGAGATATCTTTGCCAAACTCGACACACTTATGTAAGAGCTCAAGCTGAGGTCACAGGAAAACAATCACAGAGATTGACCACTTGGTGGTGCTATAAAAGGAAAAAAACATAAAATGGCTATAACTAGGCAACCATTTGTCCTATCAACATGAATATCGTGGTGCACAGCCTTGGTCCAAAGTTCCGATGAGGTTTGAGCACCTATTAGACGAGGTTAACGGAGGCCGATCAGAACAAAACTTGGTGGGCCTATTTGACTCACAGCCCCAAAGGTCTGTGAGAAATTTGAAAGAAATCGGCCACTGGGGTGCGGTATTGCATTTTTTTGAGGGCGTAAACGATTGTTCTTTGCGTGGTTTTCCGCACATACACACAATATTCATATCGTATGATAAACCTCCTCGTTCTGAGCAACTCTAGAACCACTGCTGTCAATCAAGATGTGAAAAACCTACTTTTGCCAGCTAGTCCTAGGTTTTTTGCTTATTCTGGAAAAAACACTGCAGTGCAATTCTCTGGACTCTCTAATTATAGAACATGTTGAAACTTACTCTTTGGGAAGTCCTTTAGAAAAGGGGCCTGTCCAAATATACCCAAAAGCCTATAAAGCCTAAACAAAAACTCAAAACTTCACAAAACCCGCTGAGCAAATGGGACAGGTGTTTCTAAACAAGCATGCAAAGTTTCAGGGGATCGGACCACAGCTGGCGCTATAACAGTCATAAATGTTATAAAAACATCATATTTCTGGATTTGACAAAAATGCTTTTTAAATAATTGATTTAGGTGGTTACAGGCTTGCTAAATAATATGTAATGTCTTTTTCCTTGTGCGCTTAAACGCCTAAAATGCTTGAACCCCGGTAATCACTTCTTGCAGCTGGTTTTTTTTTATTTTTGTTTTGTTTATTTATTTATTTATAACATATTTTATGTAGTTTACTATTTATGTATTTATTTATTTAGAATAAATTCCACATCATTTAATATTTTTTTTAAATACAGTATTAATGATGCCGAGTTTAATTATGAATTTATTCATTGCTTGTTTATAATAGCTGCCACTTGGTTTAATATTTAATTCGTATCTAATGCAATGACATTCCTATACTTGTAAGTGTGACTTAATTTCCAGACACTTTCAAAACACATCTGTTATATTTTGCTTACAGTTTAGATGGCTTTCACATGCTATCAGCGTGTACACAAGATCCGTTCTAGCTAATTTGAATTCTAAGACCGTACACAGTTTGTCTAGTGTACCGCCACAGTCGTTTTTGATCCATGTCTCTCGCGGCCTTCACTTCCTGTGTGATGTGTAAACACAACAAACAAACCATGACACTGCCCACATGTCACAGTGCCAGTCTGTGTTCAAATCCTGTTGTTTACAGTAAACATTTATATATATTCATGACCTTCAGTCATAAAAAGCGTCCCTTTGCGGCACATGACAAATCATGTTGTCTCTAAAACAGGTGCTCAGCAGACATTAACCCACGTATATTTAGAGTGTTTCTAAATGTCTCAACTGTGTTTGATTTGAATTATGTATTTTAGCAAGTTTTTTTTTTTTTTTTTTTTTTTTTTAACATGCACTGTATTGCATTGCGAGTTTAATGGAGCTCCCGCAAAGTCTGTATTCCTACCAGCCCTGCCAGGCAACGTTTTAGAGAAGTGCTTCTAACAGTTACGCCCGCTTGCAAAACTGTGTACGTTACAGATTGATAGTAAATGGAAAACATGAATGTAAATTGTGTCATTTGATAATGTAAATGGAGAGCCGAGCTATTTTCCCCCACCCCCATAAAGAAATCAGCCCTATTTACATAGTCAGTTGTGCTTATGAGACTTATGGAAATCAATCTCTTGTCATTTTCCAACTACACAATTTCACGTTAGTTCAAAGATCACAGATTTGAAAGTCAATACGGTGACATTGGCTCGGCTCCATGTTGGCAACATAAATTAAACATAACAAACAAAACAACACACTCTTCTGACAAACTTTTAGATGAGTTTAAATGCATTCGTCTTTTGCATTGCATGCGAATGAACTCAAAATGCGTGATTATTTCCTCTTGAATATTGATTTTTCAGGGCTTTGAAAGTCCAAACTTTTGGCGATCCGAGTTGAAAAGCACTCGAGATATGTTTAAGTGCAGGTTATTATTTAGTTATTCAGATTTATGACCAGAACAGAAAGCGAAAGCAGGTGGATCCGAGCTTGTCCATTAAAGTGTACTTTGCAGGGTCCGGTTTTAAAGTGGCCAGCAAGGCGGCTGTGACAAGAGTTATTGAAGCGGGTCTTCGCTTAAACGTCTTGCACATGGTTTACCACTTTCTTTAAAAGCACTTTTAGGACTCATAATTGCTACTTACATGTTGCAGATGGGTTATGACTAATGAGAGGACTACATTTATGACTCCACACGAGGACATGAAAGCGCTCCTTTCTGTTGAATTTAACCTTTTCAATATTGACTAATTATTTAGGTTAGAAAAGATCTTAAGGCACACCGCGCTACTTTAATACATGCCATTAGTTACATTAGTCGACACCTTTCAGAGCTTTTCTACCTCATTTTTTTAATATCTTGATTATCTTTGAATGTAGCTTTGCACACGTGCAGAATATGACATTTAATAATTGAACTGTGCAGGTCGGTTGGCTGTTTAATTTAGACTTTTGAGTCGCGTTCACACCGTGGCGTTTTTGGTCACGTCAGGTGTGATGCCTGTTTTGTGGCTTTTTGTCCATGTTTGTTTGCTTTGAGGTCAAAACAGACTTTTAAAATCTATTGGCGATTTTAAAAAAGGTTAGCTTCGTTATGTTCCGCCCCAACTTCCTGTGTAAATAGGAAATACCTCAGCACAGGAAAGAAAACTGTGCTCGGCAAGCCATTTCTTTAAAAGATCATGCGAACAACCTTACAAAAAAAGAAACTGAGCAGATAATTGTACTTGTGGTTTGCGCTACCAACGTAACTTTGGTTTCACATATACAGAGTATTATTTTTTTCAGTTTTTGTTGTAGTCATTTACACTAGCGTTCAAAAGTTTGGAGTAGGTAAGATTTTTTTCAGATTTCTTTATTTGATCAAGAATGGAGTAAAAACAGTAATATTGAATAAAATAACTGTTTTCTCTTAATATATTTTAGTGTAATTTATTTATGTAATGGCAAAGCTCAATTTTCAGCAGCCATTACTCTTCAGTGTCGCATGATCCTTCAGAAATCATTCTAATATGCTGATTTGGTGTTAGAGAAGCATTTCTTATTTTTATTATCAGTGTTGAAACATTTTGTGGAACTATTTTCAGAATTCTTTAAGAAAATTGTCACTTTTACTGTCACTTTTGATCAGTTGAATGAATAAAACAATATATATTTGTTTCAGAAAAATCTTAGTGACCTTTTGAATAGCAGTGTGTATATGTATACTCTAGGTATACTCTAGGTCATTATCAAAGTGGTTCAGTTTATTCATTCAACCTGAAATAACTTTTTTTTCTATATTTTACTCATATTAACATATCGCATTTAATTAACAACAATTAATCATTTAATTTAATCATGAGGCATACTCCCCCATCCTTTAGTAATTTTGAGCTTTAAAACTCCATATCCAGTCTGTTTTTTGTACACACACACACACACACATTGGCAATGTCATATTGTCCAGAATGGTGACATAAGGGTCAATCCCATCTGTCCTCCCCCTCTCTCCCTCTGCTCGGTGGTGTTATACGCCCCTGCTCCACACAGCTTTGCCAAAGCGACTCACCCCAGCCTGTTTGTGCCCTGTCTCTGTTTGTAAATACACAGACGGAGGACACGGGTGCCGCTCGGGGTCATGGCTGCCTTGCGGACGCTCCAAACCCAATGTGACAAGCAACAGATGAGTCACAGCACCCCGAATCTAAAGAAGCCGACAGTTTCTCTCTCTGTCTCGCTCTCTCTCCCCCTTGGGTCACGTGAAGATTAGTGACACCTTCGCTGGCATCCTATAGGCCTCTGCCAAACCCTGCCATATCATCCTGCCTCAGTGCCATTACCCTCCCCCTTCCCTTTTTTCTGTTTATCTTTTTCTCTTCTCACCCAGTCATATTCAGAGCCGTGTTCTCTTTTAAAGATCTGGCTGTATTTCCCCATGCTAACTAAACATGAGGCATGTTTCTTTGAATCAGTTTAAATAACTATGTGTGTGTGT
>JAHKKF010531892.1:0-23425 GCA_019740295.1 Labeo calbasu | reverse complement strand
GGGGGTTTACTATTGTTTATAGGGTATTCTGGGTGGCTGTAGTTGGTTGCTATGCAGTTGATGGGGTGTCCTGGGTGGTTATTATGCAGTTATATATTTGGTTGGCTGTTAAGTAATTGCTATGCAGTTATTGAGGTGTTCTGGTTGGTTTCTCAGGGTTTTTTCAGTGGTTTCTATTGTTTATATGCTATTCTGGGTGCCTGTAGGTGGTTGCTATAAAGTTGAGGTGTTCTGGGTGCTTGTTATGGGGTTTTGGGTGCTTTTTTTCTGTTTAAAGTTTATTCTCGTTGGCTATACAGTAGGTGGTTGTTGTGCAGTTATTGGTTATGGTTTCTATGCATTTTTGGGTGGTTACTACTGTCTATAGGGTATTCTGGGTCGCTGTAGTTGGTTAATATGCAGTTGATAGGGTGTTTTGGGTGGTTGCTGTAGGATTCTGGGTGGTTTCTATGTGTTTTTAGGTGGTTTCTACTATTTATAGGGTATTCTGGATCACTGTATATGGTTACTGTGTGGTTCTGGGTGGTTGCTATGTGGTTCTAGATGGTTGTTATGGGGCTATATATTAGTTGGCTGTTAAAGGAGAAGTCCACTTCCAGAACAACAATTTACAGATAATGTACTCACCCCCTTGTCATCCATGATGTTCATGTCTTTCTTTCTTCAGAGAAATTGCGTTTTTGGAGGAAAACATTTCAGGATTTTTCTCCATATAATGGACTGATAAGGTGCCCTGAGTTTGAACGCGGCTTCAAACGATCCTAAATGCGGTTGTAAAAGATCCCAGCAGAGGAAGAAGGATCTTATTTAGTGAAACGATTGGTTATTTCATAAAAATAATACAATTTATATACTTTTGAATGTCAAATGATCATCTTGTCTTGCTCTTCCCAACCTCTGTTTTTTTCCATTTCATGACAGGGTATGTCGAAAAACTCCCATCTCATGTCCTCCCTCAACGTCAAAATCGTCCTGTATCGCTGTTTTACCTTTTTTGTTGAGGGTGTTTGATCTTCTTTGCATGTTCACTTTGCAAAGACTGGGTCGGTACTTCTGCAGTGATGTGGGATGATTTTGAAATGATTTTTGAAGTTGAGGGAAAAAATACGAAAAAATGTTGAGTAACTGTCTTGAGCCAGAGTTCAGGGAAAGCAAGACAAGACGGGCGTTTGCGATTAAAAAGTATTCAAATTGTATATTTTTTAATGAAAATAACCAATCGTTTTGCTAGATAAGACCCTTCTTCCTCTGCTGGGATTGTTTGAAGCCGCATTTAAACTGCATTTTGGAAGTTTAAACTCGGGGCACCAAATCAGTCCATTATATGGAGAAAAATCTTGAAATGTTTTCCTCTAAAAACACAATTTCTTTACGACTGAAGAAAGAAAGACAGGAACATCTTGGATGACAAGGGGGTGAGTATATTATCTGTAAATTGTTGTTCTGGAAGTGGACTTTTCCTTTAAGTGGTTACTATGCAGTTGCTGAGTTTTTCTGGGTGGTTTCTAGAGGTTTTTCACTGTTTCTACTGTCTATAGGGTATTCTGGGTGGCTGTAGGTAGTTTCTAAGCAGTTGATGGGTGTTCTGGGTCATTACAAGTGGATTCTGAATGGTGTATTCTGTGTTTATATAGTATTCTTGGTTGTTGCTGGGTTGGTATGTTGTGGCTGTAGGTGATGCCATGCGGCTGATGGGGTGTTCCGGGTGGTTTCATCTGTTTAAAGTTTATTCTTGGTGGCTGTAGATGGTTGCTGTGTGGTTTCTAGGCATTTTTAGGTGGTTTCTACTGTTTATAGGGACTCCTGGGTGGCTGTTGATCGATATGTGATTGCTAAGCTCTGGGTGGTTAATTGTTGTTCTTTTTGTCTGTTTGTTTTGTATTTTACTTGTTGCTAAGTAGACATTAGTGAGCAAATAGAGCAGCTTTTATTGCATTTACTTATTGCATTTATAAATCTACTTTGTTATATATTTGTAGCATTACATACATGTATGTAAATCTATGATAATGTATTTTAATAATCATTAACAGCATTGACAATCAAACATTAACAGCTATTGAAACTGCTAAAAAGTTCACCTCTCTGAAAGTCACTGTCTAATTCACACGCTCTATAGGGACACTCTATAGGGACACAGCTCAGTGTGTGTGAAACCAGAATGGGCTTCATTTACCACACGGATCAAACGTGATCCGCGTTCAGCGTGATCCGTCTGATATCAGTAGGCGGAACACATTAGCAAATGAGAGCAAATTAATTTGCTGCATGTGAATGGAGTCCCTTGGCTGGTGTTCGCCGGGGTAAATCTAGCCGCTCTTGCTAATGTAGTTACCAAACTCTCGCCTGAAGCGCTTGTCATATTATGTGACAAGACAAACAGATTAGACTCCCACTGTCCCTGGAGCCGAGGGGAGGCGGTCACAGAGGAGGCGGAGACAACAGCGGAATACTTAAACAGCCAAACAGGTGCAGCCTCCCGATAGGACACGCAACCAACTAAAGTTTGAGGTATGAAGACTAAGTATTTGCGGGATGAATTGTCCAATGAAAACTGGACAAGTAGAAAACGTGCTCCTTTGTCCCTTTCAAGATAGAAAACCCCTAGGAAGTGATAATTATAAAACATTTAATTGAATATTACTGGCATAAAATATTTTGTAAAAAATGACAATTTTTTCCAGTTCCACCTTATGTATCTTTCCAAGATTTTCCACACAATATCATCGTCCTTGACATTTATCTCTTTTCCGAGTGTCATCATATAGCTATCAGTCAGCATTCAGCACTTTCTTATACTCCCTCGACTTCCCGTGGAGTCGTAGACATTAGCGGCGCAGCTGAACACTGGCAAACGACTTTGACAAACAGCCTTTCTGAAGCATGTGGCACTGAGCAAATCTCCCAGAGCGATCCTCTCACGCAGCCTCTTCCTTCAGAAGGCGTTTGCTGGCGGGGGAGGGTCTCGTAGGCAAACACACCTCCATCAGGGGGCAATTGACATGACAGGAGGACATAATGGAGTCACACAGGACATAATCATAGTTTTGGCAGCCCCGCTGCTGAGACGATGCGAAGGGGAAGAGGTGTGTAGCATTAACGACAGGTGTGGCACTCTACGTTTAAATCTCTAAGGCCTGTGAGCATCTGTTTTTGTTGGAAAGTCTCTGGGTTTTTGTTTTGTCCATACAATGAAAGTCAATGGGGTCTAATCAATGTTGTCTCGGACCCTATTGACTTTCATTGTGTGCACAAAAACAGCGACAGCCCTTCAAAATATCATCTTTTGTGTTCCAAAGAAGAAAGAAAGACATACAGGTTTGGACTGACATGAAGATCAGTAAACAATGATAGAATTTTCCTTTTTGGATACATTTTGACTAGCAAACTCATCATTGCATTAATCAACTAAGTCCAATAGAATTCTGCACAATGCAGAGTTATGGCAAATTATGCAGCGTCGCAAAAAAAGTTTATTGTGTTCCATGAAAAACTTGAGGGACTGTTTAAGGGTGAACGCTGGCATTTAAAATTGAATTATTACTGTTTTGGAGCAAGAAATATTCAGTGGACTTCAAGGGGAAAAAATAAGATGCTACAGAAGTGTAGAATGTGTCCCCTTCAGCACGGATTTTAAGAAGTTGATTGGATTGAGGTCATTCTGCTGATAAGAGTAAAATGAGGATAAACGCAAAAGCAAGACATTCAGGTGCAGCTTGGTTATCGTCTCTAGCGAATGAGATAACAGCCTTTTGAAGCGTCCAGACTTCGGCATAATAACCATCGCCATCATTCTGCCGCGTTAAATAGGCTTCATCCTCGTCCACACAGCCGAAGGCCGTCAGAAAGAAAGTTTAAGCTGTGCTTAGCGAGGCTAATCGAACTAGTTCTTCTACAGCCCTGGCTGCCCTTCCCAGAGCGCTTTGTGTCTAGCCCTTCTCGTTTTTTTCTCCCCCTCACGTCACTCCTCGCGAACTTGCCCTTTTCTGATGCCCTATTGGAAATCATTGAGCATTATTTTAAGTTCATGACCTACTCTTTGTGTGGATTTGTGTACGTGTGTTTGCAAATAGTCTATAGCCATAAGCTACTTGACGCCATGCCTGCGCTAACATGAAACCTTTGTGATCGTGTTCTCTCATTATCAGCGGCAATGTACGCCAGACAAAAGAGCAGAAAGTACTTGAAAACCAAGGCTGTATTTGAAAAAAACGCTTTGCCGTCAAACACTACTTGCTGCAAACATGACTTGTTAGCTGCCTCGCTGTCTGCTGTCTAAAGCACTAGTTAGCTGATCGCCTAAAGCAAATTCGTTTGAAAGGCTAATGGCTCGTTTGCAGAGATCAATGTGTGCACGCCTTTGGGAAAACTGGGATTCCTGTATCCGGTCATAGTCGTTCCTGCTTTCATGTGTTCGCTCTCATGTTATTCCCAATAGTGTCTAATTAGCTCTAAGATATTTGAATTAGCCTCGCGTTTCTCGTACACTGATACGTTGATTGCTTTTTCAGTAACACTGCTTTAGTTTGAACTTCAAATGTTGGCAGAAGGTGAAATACAGACAAAATATCACAATTGATTATATATTTTTTATTTTTTTAAAACAAGTATATATTCTCTCATTTTGTCCAGCTCAGTGGTTATATATTACTTTTACATATTCAAATCAGATCAATGAAATCAATCCAGGGTTGAAGTAAGTAGAACTTTTTCCAGAATGTTCATCTTTTAGCACTACAAAAAAAGCTTTGCCACACAAAATTTCCATCCATCAGTCGTAAGGTTTTAGCTCCTCTCATGAAAATCTGTATGTCAAAACTTGTACATTATCATGGAAAACTTTAATGAAACCCTCATTTACACTGAATCAAACAAAACCAAGCAGGACGCCACCCCATCATCAGCTCCATTACCTCCCGCATCATAGCATCTCTGCTCAAAACATTGTCGCTTGCTCTCCTGATAAGAAAGAGTCCTAATGGGACTCCTCACATCAGGCTATTTATCTTGTCGCCGAGTCTGTCATTAGACGCAAGAAAGAATTGTACGTTCTCCATATTAGAGAATCGGAAAGCTTTTACCATATCCGTTCTGTGTTTATCTCTAATTGCTAAGTGACATGCTGATTGAAAATTGTCATTTTATCTAAAAAACAAAATACAAGAAAGTATATAATCGGGAATTTGTAAAAAAAAGATCTTATTTTAACCTGATGTTTGCAAAGACAGATTTACACTTGGAGAGAACAGATCCATAGTCTTTTTTCAAACACCAATACAACAACACCCTAGCAACTGCAAAGCAACCCCTCAACAGTGGCTTAAAACACCATAGCAATTGCCTTGCCACACTTATAACAACCACCCAGAGCAGCAAGCTTTGGCAACACTCAAAAAAACCTTTTGCCTAGCAACCTCCCAGAACACTTAGTAATACTCTGGTAACCACCCAGATCACATTAGCAACTGGGCAGCACCGTGTAACCATATTAAAAAAAAAAATGTAATAACCACATATCAACACCCTGGTAACAACCCAGAACACCATAGCATCCACTTAGAAACATGGGGGAAACACTAAGAACACCTTGACAACTGCACAGCACCTTGCATAGCAAAACCCTGGTAACCACCCAGAACACCATAGTATCCACTTATTAACATGGAATACTCAGAACACCATGACAACTCCACAGCACTTTGCATAGCAACACCCTGGTTACCACCCAGGACACCATTGCATCCACTTAGAAACATGGAAAAAAAACCCCACTTAGAACATATTGACAGCTGCACAGCACCTGGCAACCACATAAAAATGTTAACACTTTAATAACCGCGTAGCAACACCCTGGTAACAACCCAGAACACCATAGCATCCACTTAGAAACATGGGGGAAACACTAAGAACACCATGACAACTCCACAGCACTTTGCATAGCAACACCCTGGTTACCACCCAGGACACCATTGCATCCACTTAGAAACATGGAAAAAAAACACTCAGAACGTTTTCACTTTAATAACAACATAGCCACACCCTGGAAACCACCCAGACCACCATAGCATCCATTTAGAAACACAGAAAAAACACATCTTGACAGCTGCACAGCATCCTTCAAGCACACAGAAACATGTTAACACTTTAACCATATAGCAACACCCTGGTAACCACCCAGAACATTACAGCATCCACTAATAAACATGAAAAACCTCTAAAGACAACTTGGCAACTGCATAGTACCTGGCAACCACATAGTTGTATGCCAACAGCCATTCGAAACACTTAAATAACTGTATAGCAACACCCTGGTAACAACCCAGAACACCATAGCATCCACTTAGAAACGGAAAAAAAAAAAACCCACTTAGAACATATTGACAGCTGCACAGCACCTGGCAACCACATAAAAATGTTAACACTTTAATAACCGCATAGCAACACCCTGGTAACTACCCAGAACACCATAGCATCCACTTATTAACATGGAATAAACACTTAGAACACCATGACAACTACACAGCACTTTGCATAGTAACACCCTGGTAACCACCCAGGACACCACTGCATCCACTTAGAAACATGAGGGGGAAAAAAACACTCAGAATACCTTGCCAACTGCACAGCACCTCACAATCACATAAAAACATGTTAGCACTTTAATAACCACATAGCAACACCCTGGAAACCACCCAGACCAACATAGCATCCATTTAGAAACACAGAAAAAACGCTAAGGACATCTTGACAACTGCATAACACCTGGCAACAACATAAAAACATTTTAACACTGCACGGCAACACCCTGGTAACCACCCAGAATACCATAGCATCCACTTAGAAACATGGAAAAAACGCTCAGAACACCTTGACAACTGCACAGCATCCTGCAAGCACATAGAAACATGTTAACACCTCAATAACCACATAGCAACACCCTGGTAACCACCCAGAACACCACAGCATCCACTTATTAACATGGGAAAAAAAACACTCAGAACACCTTGACAACTGCATAACACCTGGCAACCGCATAAAAACATTGTATAACAACACCCTGGTAACCAGAATACCATAGCATCCACTTAGAAACATGAAAGAAAAACCACAATCAGAACACCTTGACAACTACACAGCACCTGGGAAATGCATAGTAACACACCAACAACCACTCAAAACACTAACAACCACATAGTAACACCCTGGTAACCACCCAGAACACAATAGCATTCACTTAGAAACATAAAAAAACACTAAGGACACCTTGTCAACTGCACAGCACCTGTCAACCACATAGATGCATGCCAACGACCACTCGCAACACTTAAACAACTACATAGGAACACCCTGGTAACCACCCAGTACACCATAGCATTCATTTAGAAACATGTAAAAACACTATGAATACATTGACAACTGCATAGCACCCTCCAAGCACATAGACACATGTGAACACTTTAATCACCACATAGCAACACCCTGGTAACCACCCGGAACACCATAGCATTCCTTTAGAAACATAAAAGAAACCGCATAGTTATACACTAACAACCACATAGCAACACCCTGGTAACCACCCAAGTCACCACAGCATCTCCTTGTGGCAAACAGCTCAAAATCTTAGTAACCACATAGCAACAACTGTAAATGTTAACGGTGACATTGCCCTAGTAACTATAAAACTCCCTAACAACACAAACAACCACTCAGGACAACTATGAAACTGCATAGCAACACCCTGGCAACCACTCACAACACTATGACGTCACTGGCAGTGAGTTTTACATGAATAAACTTCATTCAGATTCTTCTGATCCACCAGTATCATCCACCCTGAAGAGATCGATCCCACACCTTACGAGACGAAGACGTGCTACAGCGGCATTGTGGGTAGTGGAATGGTATTTCTGTTAATCCATCATGATTCTGTCGTGTTTGTCAGCTGAAATTGCTCTATGTGCTCTTTAAAGACAGCGCACACAAACGGCGGCGTTATTGATCTAGACGAGCGCACTGTGTTTATTCCAAATGTTTGTGAGCGCTTCAACAGCCGCTTGAGTTTGATAAATAGATCTGTAAACGCAGGCTATAATTTAACTGTTGAAAATGCCGTCAGCGCTGAGGATCCTGCGGATCTCTGCCTCTAGAAAGACAGGGTAGGAAGATTCGAATTAATTTTTAAGTATCTAATTTGAATTTTAGCATTCGTAGACAAACAACAAATAAATTATACATGTTAGCAATATACCGCATCAAGTGTATAGCACAGGCAGGAAAATATAACTAATTAATGCTCTGATTCCAATAATCTTGTGTTTGTAATAATAAAAACAGCATAATGTTTTCATAAATGTTATGAAGGTGAAGCGTTGCTGTATGAGTCATGCTGTTTACCATTTCAGTTTCAGTGTTTTCCACCACAGTAGAGTCTTTCTCGGCTTAAGGAAGGTGAGGTCTTGTGCGTCTAACCTTAGTGCATAGGTTCATATGAAGAACGTGCCGAGCGACCAAAACAACTTATTTAACGCACCGCAGGACCCCCGCGGCCCCACGGCAGCTGTCTTAGTAATCATATCGTTCCTCTCGTCCCTTGGCCCCGCTTGTTTGTGTTTTTGCGACGTGCAATAATGCCTCTTATGTCTTGCGTTGGTTCTGTAAATGCAGCAGACTAAGATCATGTTTATTTATAAGGCGCATTTTATTTACAGTGATTATTCAAAGTGCTTTAGAGGAGCAATATGGAGAAATGGAGAATTAAAAATAAACTTCAAGCAGCAATAAAACAAATAATAAGAGTTTATATAAGAAATAACTTATATAAGGAACACTTTTATATAAGGAACATAATTTACATATATATATATATATATATATATTTATATATTATCTATAACATATTTTGTAATTATAATTAAGCTGTTTTATTTTTTTCATTTAAATATTATATTTTAATCTTTACAGTACACTTTACAGTACAGTACAATATAATGTAAGTGTTTGTAGTTATCATTAAAATGTAAAATACAAAATATTTTTTAAATATTTGAATGCATCTGTATTGAGCTAATTTATAAGAAACGTTTATAATTTACTTAAAATATAATGCACTTAATATATATATATATATAGAGAGAGAGAGAGAGAGAGAGAGAGAGAGAGAGGTTTCATATTAAATTTATTCACTGTTCTTTCAAAATGTTAAATTTTTGTTTTAATATAAGTATATATTAAAATATTATTTATATATTATAATATAAATGTATAAATATTTTTAAAAAATTATTGTTTACATTTTTATTTTAATATTTTAACCCACCATTATTAAACTTTATGTAAACTTTATAATTTACTCAATATATATTTACATTTTTATTATTGCAGTGTTTATTTTAAATCTATTTATTCATTGTTCTGTCATTTACAATTTTAAACTTGAATATACATATATAACATTTATAAGAAACATAATTTATTTATTAGATATATAATTTATATATTATCTATAACATTATTTTTAAATTATAATTAAGCTGCCTAATTTTCCATTCTTTTTTTTAAATTCATTTGTTCTTTCACAATAATTTTAGACCTTGGCTTAATATAATGTAAGTGCTTGTAATTGCCATCATTATAATGTAAATTACAAAATCATTTTCATCAAAATGCTACCATTTCTCAAGTATCAAGCTGCAACAACCAACAGGTTCATCTTTCTATCTGCGGTTCTTGTAATTTAGTGCTCGTTAATTCCAGCACTTGTGGTTGTGCCAGCTGGTTTCATGTTTTATTCTGGATCTGTGCCACTCGAGACCAGCCGGTCTCATTAATTCAGTTTCCGTAAACATTCGCAGGTTTCCTGGTGTTAAATAATGCGATTAGTGCCCAGTAGGCCAATTCAGATGTTAGCCACAGAGTGGACGTCATTTTCTCACAGCGGTCGTTGAATCAAATTACACATGTGTGAATGTGTGTGTGTGCGCGTCCGCACATCCATGGTAATGGGTCTTCATGCGTTTTCCCTCGCTGCCGGTATCCATGGTAACGACAGGTCTATCATCGCTGTCGGTTGAGAGGGTCTTGAGTGGAAATGATGGACCATCTCCATGCGCTTCAAATGACATACCCGCCCTCAAGACACAGAGTTGCCTCACGGCAGCATATCTACTGCCCCCTAGTGTCTGAAGACGATACTAGGCAGAAATGTGTGGATGACCACGAGTATGAAACATAACAATAGCGATGCTTGGCTTAGCCAAGAAGGTACCTAAAGAGAAGTCATAAATGATCTCACATTTTTTGTCTTCAGTGTACTGTTCCTTTAAATCACTCTTTGATTCCACACTCTCCCTCAAGAATGAAGGGAGATTGAATGGACCGTGGAGAAACCTGTTGAGGACCACTGGAGCAGACCTGGGAAATATATACGAGCATGTTGAGAATTCATTTTCACTGGCAGCTTCAGGCAATCAGACTGATTGCATTTTCAAGTGTTGTGGGTCGACACGGGGAAAAAACGTGTTTGGCAGGAGGTCTGGATGATTCACAAGCTGAGCTCTGCTGCCATCTGTTGGACGCTGTTTGCATTTGGCAGCTTTTTAAGGTGGTTTAATTGGATATTGGTCTAAAACAAATGGTCCAATGGTCATTTTATTATGTCAGTGGATTAATGAGCTATAACTCTCCAGTGTTCGAGCTACTTTGACCATTTAGCTTCTCATGTTAGAAGCTGTTTGTAATTTCAAGTAGCTAACTAGACAAAGCTTTTAAATGCAGTTCATGGAAATGCAACACTATGTAGAACTGGGGTGCCCAAACTCGGCCCTGGAGGGTCGGTGTCCTGCAGAGTTTAGCTTCAACTTAACTCAACACACTTCCTGGGTTTCTAGTGTGTCTAGAAGAGCTTTATTAGCTGGTTCAGGTGCGTCTAATTGGGGTTAGAGCTAAACTCTGCGGGACACCGGTTCTTCAAGTCTGAGTTTGGGCACCCCAATCATCAGTAATGCTTCTGTACAATGTATTTAAGTTTAATTTTATAACAACGACAGTTTAACAGTTCTTGCTCCATTGCATCCATTTCACCCCTTCATAGTTCAGTTCAAATCTGTTGAATTTTGTCACCTCCATCAGTCAAAAAGAAAAGAAGTAACTCTGACTGTCACAGTCGTCAACAGAGATCAATCAGTAGAGCAGCTGTACAACAAGACACAATAGGTTTTAAAGACAGACAGTGGGTCTTAAAAATAACGCCTCCGGTTTGCTTCCGAACACTGCGTGCTTTGAAAATAAATCCTTGATTCTTTGATCTTGCCAGAATCAATCACGCACAGTTGTCCAGGACAGAAAACATGCAGCTAATCATCTTCAAGAAGTCTAATTCATGAAAAAACTATGTAAATGATTTTAAATTGATTTTAATTAATAAATCCATTCTTATTCAAATCGTCCCATTGAAATGAGCACAAAAATGTACGATTTTATGTATGTTAAATAAATTACCACCCGAAATTGATTCTCCTCATGTTCTGTGGATTGCGGTGATACATTTTCGATCAAGTGCTGAATTTCCCTTTGGGAAATAGTAAGTTTAGATAATAAGCACAGACATATCGTGAAAGGGTGTTGGGTTTGCAATTGTGTTCTTTAGTCTTTCATCCATGGCGTTGTATGTTATCTTCACCTCTGAGCCACTGCCACACACATGCACGTATTGATATCTTGCCTTTCCTTGAAACTCTAGAGTGTTTATTCATGAGCTGATAAACAGCAACAGTGACGCATTCAGTATATACTGTTTATCAAAGCATAACGGCTGCTGTGCCTTTTATCACCTAGTGAAAAATCCCATGACTCTGGATTCATGAAGCAGATATTATGTGATAGAAACGACCCGGATTATACCCTAAGTGCCTAAATGCGCAATGAAATGCGATCTGGTGCTGACATCAGATGCAGGTTGCACTGGGACTATTCCTTGTCCGAGGGAGGGAGTTTGGGGCCAGGAAGTGCATAACATCCCAACAGCGCCATTCTTCTTCAGATGTCCAGATATGAAGGGAGAGACAGATTACTGGGGATGTCAAAGCGCTCGACACCATTTCTAAAGATATCATTGATGCTTTTCCATCTCAAGTGCCCTGAAGATCAAGTCTGGATTGGTTTATGTGGGGTCGATGAAATCTTTCTTGGTTTAACCAAGCAAGCTGAGAAGTTTTTCCATGTTCTTCGTTTCACCATTGACCAGTTTTTGATTTAACATCATGGTACGGATCACATGCACCATCTCCTTCAGCACAGACAATGAGCCAGTTGGTCGCTCACGCCAAGGGAGCTTCGACGATCACTACAAGCGCGTGGTGTGGTCGAGAGATGGCGAACACGGCAAGTACCAGGAGGATGGTGATGATCCGGACACATACGATGGGACTGAAGAAGAAGAAGTGCCTGACATCAGCCTTGCCACGTTTTTTGGTGGCTGCTCCCTCCATGGTGCCAACCACGTCTTTGTGGAGGACAAGAAGTTGAGCATCCGCCGGGGCTTGTGGACGGTGGTCTTCTTGCTGGCAATCTCCATGTTCCTCATGCAGGTGGTGGACCGTGTCATCTACTACCTGCAGTATGACTACATCACCATGCTGGACGAGCGAAATGCCAGGAACATGACGTTCCCTGCCATCACGCTCTGCAACTACAACACGTTCCGGCGCTCGCAGTTGAGCTACAGCGACCTGCTATTCATGGGGCCGCTGTTGGGATACGAGGACAACATGGCGCCGGGAATCCCTTTGGCGCCGGAGCCCGACAGGCAAGGGTCTCGATTCAGCCTCGCTGAGTTCTTCAATCGCACCCGTCACCGTATGGACGACATGCTGCTGGAGTGTAACTTTGCCGGGAAGGAGTGCGGCCCGGAACACTGGAGAGAGGTAAGACTGGCGTCCGGATGGATTCGTAGTAAGTAGGAGTCGAGCTTTGGCCCCCCGGCACTCAATCCATTCTCTGCATGTTTTTGTGAGGGTGGCTGACTTTATTTGCGAGAAGATAAATGGACTCGGCGCACTTGAGGCGTCAGAGAAGATTAATAGGTGTTTTCACTGTATCTAACAGGAATCAGAAGTCATTTATTCTTTGTGTTCAACGTTGCAAATGAAAACAGCATTTCAGACCCCCATTATTACCCTTTGACTGCTTGTGATTGATAATTATATGGTGTAGCTTTCTTTGTGTAACACACTGGCCTGTTTCAAGGCCACTTGAGGGATCTTTTTCTTGAGACTTGCGGCAAGTTTTGACATTGTGGAAATTGGTCTCTGGCAAGTGTTTGCATATATTTGTCAGATATGATTACAAGGTTATTGTGTATTCTTTTGCAGGCCTTGTGGATAGTGCTTTTGTAAGAACAAAATTGTACCGTTAGTGGTTTCAGAATTAACTGTTTAAGCTGTATTATTGTATGGGTTTTCATACATGGAAGGTCCCTCGCAGTGGGATCATCATATTTGGGGCTGCTTGTCGTCAAAGCATTTGCATCCGCTGATATAGGATGCAAGCTTTCCGTGCAGAGTATCGCTCTAGCGTTCTTCCCCCCAAGAGCGTGTCTGAGTTTGCAGCTAATCCCTTTACGCTGATGAAAAGAGGTCCGCCTGTCTGTGAAATAGGCATTTTGTTTGTCATTGTTGCTGATCTCAAGGTTTCTAGCGGGCGCTCCCGCCGTTGGAGATCTCCCGTGAGTCGAGCTCTTATTGAGCGGAGTGAATTATGTGGTGCTTCGCCGTAAAGGCCAAGAATATATCTGGTAGCGCTTACTGAAGAATCGGTTTAGAGCACTTAAGTATATTTAGTCTCCTGCCTGGTAAGTGCATATAGGGTTTTAAACACCGCTGGTTGCACTCTGATAATGGATGTTTATTATCTGATGCCTCCGATGGGATGTATTATCAACCTACTTAAAAGGTGCAGCAGCGTGGATAATCTACCGTATGCACACAAACAAAGCATTCAACGACCATAAATACTGTATTATATAATTCACGTTTAGTGGTTCAACTAGCATATCAGTTCATATCAGCTAGCTCAGTCAGTCAATGCTAGTGTTCTTTGCTAATCTCGAACTCGACATTAGTGCTTATTTGCTAATCATTCTTGCGGCGCTGAGATTGTGAGTTCACTGTGTGCGAGTCTCCATCGATTGACAGATATTTAGAAGAGTGCAGGAGCGGGTCGATAGGAGGCGGGCCTGTGCCAAGCAGACGGGCAGCTCATCTTTCCGTCCCGGGGCAGAATTCGAGTCCCACTTCCTCCAGCTCCATTAGACAGGGATCTTTTTTCACCACCAGAGCACAAGCTCACGTTTCGCCCTTCTGCACGCCCAGTTGTGCGGTCAAGTAACTGTGAGGTTTCAAGATTTCCCTTTCCTTGTTATCACTTACTTTTTCTAAATTCCCATTTACACCAAAGACTATAATAAGTATAAAAGGTTCTGTAATTCTTCTGGTTGTACTAAGGCATAAAAAAAATATGTTTGCACATATGAGAAAACATGCTAAGTTCACATACTTGTTTCTCCAAAAACCAATGCTACAGCTAGTTATTCTACTTCTCTAATGTGCATACCGTGTCGGAATGTCCATTTAGGCGTGTTTGACTTCATATCCCTGTTGGAAAAAAAAATGGCATATGCTGGTTAGGTATGTTTTGAAGCATGGCTGCTGGTTTAAGCTGGTCCTTAGCTGGTCATGTGCTAGTTTAAGCTGGTCAAGTGCTGGTCCTGAACAGGAGCTAGTTGCTTAGGACCAGCTTAAAGGGTTAGTTTACCCAAAAAATGAAAATTCCGTCATTACTCACCCTCATGTTGTTCCAAACCCATTAGACCTTCATCTTTGGAACACAAATTAAGATGTTTTTGATGAAGTCTGCTTCTTTTTGAAGTGCGTCTTTCTCCATGCGTAAATAAGGCATGGCCCATGTTTTCAACGTTATAACGCTGGATCTGGATCAGTGCCAGCACCGTGTTGTAGTACTCTTGTGGGTGCACGTCCACAAGTGATGGAGTAGAGACGAAAATGTGGAATAAATCGTTATTTTTGTTGTCTTTGTGCGAAAAAAGTATTCCTGCCAGGATTGGTTGAACAATCCCTTTAAACCAGCTCATGACTAGCTAAAGACCAGCTTAAAGCAGCTCAAAACAGCAGTCATGCTTCAAAACATACCTAACCAGCATATGCAGTTTTTTTCAACAGTTCGACAACATTTCTAACCAGCATGCACCGCTTCAAGTCAGCGCTGCTTGAAATTGAACATGCCTTTTGTTTTGGTTTGTGTGTTTCCGCCCAGTGCCAATTCAGGCCCCGATCAGACAGAACGCATCTTTTGCAGAGAGAGGTGCCTTTTTGAAATAATTTTCTATTGGCAGTGAGCGGTATGCGCGCTGTTTATGTGCCCCGGGCGCTTTGCGTTTTAGCTGCCTGCTGCACCTCGCGTTGTTGGAGGAGTGCTCTAGCGCCTGAAGTTGAAAAAAAATGCAACTCTAAACAGAAAAGTGCTTCTTTTCCATTGTTCAATCGAATGAATGGAAAGGTGGGCCTTCCGTTGAAGAGACGAAAGTTTACTTTTGCTTAGAAAGTCTGGAGACAGCAGTGATGGAGGAGGAACTTTTGCTGTCTGTTGGGGTAAGCTGTTTGGTTACCCCGAGCTGTATTTTTTAAAGGTTTTTGCTAATATGACAGTTTACTTAACAGCAAAAGAGCTCCTCGCATTTTCAGACCTAAAAAATGCGTTCGGTCTGATCGGGGCCTTACCCAATAGTATTTCAACTCCCAAAGCTGCCAGTTGGTGGAACACCAGCGTATTACAATCTTGGAAGTCAGCAAATATACTGGGGTCAGAGATCACAGATTCTACCCGACCTAAAAAGCCTCATCATCCAGCTCTCTACGATCAGAGGAATATTAAAATATGTATAAATCATCTTATCAGATTACATTTCATATTGTCAGTTGTGCTCGTTCCTGTTGTGTGTTCCCAATCTGGCAACCCACGTGGAATCTGAGGAGAAGGAGGCCGGAGAAATAACTCTTTCCCATTTTTTAAAATTTGGACTGCAGTGCCCATTTCAACCACTAGCTGTCAATATTACATTCTGCACTTTTTAAAAAATCATTCTAACTCTCTAAACATAGGGAAGACCGCACTATAACAACATTCATGCTGTGAATGAGCCTTAAAGGGGTCATCGGTCAGGGGTCATGTTTGAACATAAATGTGTTGACAGTGTGTGTACACAACCATCATATAATGATAAATATATAAAATATTTTTTAAAAAATCTATAAAATCATAACCTTTTTCCTCAAATCGTGCCATTCTCAGGCAGGGTTGCCAGGTTTTCACAACAAAACCCACCCAGTTGCTACTCAAAACTAGCCCAAATGGCACTAGTCTGCCATTGTTTTAACGCCACAGCAGGGTAGACAAGAATGTCTCCTAAGCAGTCATTCATGATCCAGCTTTACCTACAGAAGTGAGTAAAAGGGTTTATTTCATGAATATTTATTTCATATTTTCTTTGCAAATCGCCTTTCCTGTGCTAGTTAGCAAGTTCTGCGGCTAAAGTTTACAGTCTCTCAGAGAACTGCTCATCACCCCACGGAAGAGAGGGGCGAGGTGAGCAGAGCTCATTATCATTTAAAGGGATATCCACCGAAACTGCTCGTTGTGAACAGTGCTGTTTTTGACAAGGTAAAAAAGGTGTTTTAAACTTCCACTGAGAAACTTTAACCAAAGTGTGTTATATACTTTTTTATTAAGACTCTAAAGAATCATATCAACTTGTTCACAATAAGCGTCTGACGACCCCTTTAAAAGCTGCGCTAACACCTAGCAATTTTCATAGTGATCAGATTTAATATTTTCACCCACTGAACAGTAAAATGAATGAAAAATCTCACAGGCTTGTGTTGCACATACTCTGAGCCTAGACTAGACTGTTATTGCCTAGCAACTACCCATAACACCTTTGTAACCTTAGTTTTTTAACTTACGCCTGACTTTTTGTCTAAGCATATAATTTTGCTGAAGGAATCAGTGTTGTCTAAATTGCTCAGATAGGCTAGTTAAAGAAACTAACTATTTGAGTGAAATACAGTTAATTACAGATGTGAAATCAATAAGTGGGTTAAATTAAAACTCTTACAAACAAAAAGTGTGCAAGGACGACTTTATCTGATGCTGTATTTAGTGTCTTATAAGTGTGTGCTAGTGTTCAATTTGACCTTGACTGTATCATCTCAACTTGATCTTCATGGTTTATCGGAGGATCGGTGCTGATGACAGCAGCTCATCTAATATTAACAAGGCCAGAAAACACATTTCACACCAGCTTCTCTCTAGCCCTGGCTGCATTCCCTTCATAACCCTCAGAAAATGCTTACACAGCGCTCTGTGAAATGCTAATTCATTGCATGGCCATTTAACGATGATGACGGCGATCGCACTGTGAAAGGTTCCAGTGGTTGACCGAAGGCTTTGTTGGCGCATATGTCTAGACTTGTAAAATTCCACCTTTTAAAGAGTTCATGAATAAAATAGGACTATTGATTGATTTTAAAAACGCAGTTAAATTAATAGCACGATTTCAGGATTAATTGAATTAATGCTACATGTCAGTATTTCATTTGAAATAATGAAACAACCCAAAGTTTGCAGGTTCGAGGGATTGTAGGTGGGGGGAGTGAATGAAGAGTGCTCTCTTCCACCTTCAAAACCACAACTGAGGTGACACCCGTGACGTCAGCCCGTGGACTTCAATAACAACACACGGCAATAGTGTTAAAGCAGCCAAATTCCGCGGGAAAACCATGGACTTGGCAACACTTCTGCCCACTGAGTTGCTTTGCAGTCTCAAGGGTGTTCACATTTTGTATTTGGGATTACTTGTTTGTTAAAATCACTCGTCTTCTGTGAGCAATAGTGATAGCGATGCTTCGGTAAACAGCGCTAATGACTAAGAGAACTACAAATGACTTTCTTCTGTAATTTTACAGTTTAATGATCACGAGTGTTTAATTTAATGTGGTTTGGAGTACATTTTCAGAGAAGGATTTCCTCTGAATGCATCTAATGGATTTTCTCAAAGTTGCTGCCTGAACATTAGAGGGCGCCAGAACACAGAGAATTACACTTATTCAATAGACTCTAGGACTCTGTCCATTGAGTGTTGAACTGATCACAAAAAAGCATGCAGAGTTAGAAAAGGAAGAATCAAGTTCATTTGTTTTATGAATATGAGCTTATGCAGAACAATAAAACAGATTTAAAGCAGCACATTTGGCTCAAGGCCGCCACAGAGAAACCACTTTGTTTCTGAATGGAGATTGAATTTCGGACATTGACAGCATATTAAAGTCAGCATGAAATGACTACTCTTAATATTGTTTCTAGTCATTTTGCCTGATTCCCTATTGCATTTTGTACTGAAGAAAAACATGTTTGTTGTAAAAATGTGTTGTAATTTCTCTGAGACAACATTTTTAGTTGTCTAGCTGTCATGTTGTTGTCAGCATGTCTAGTTCATGTCTAGTATGCCATGTAAGGTTAATTAAATATATTACTATTCACTCAATTCCTCAAGAATATCAAGTCATGCCCGCATTTCTTCTTATTAAATATCTTGCTACATTTATAAATGGTTCCCAAACACCATTTCTTGTCATGTGACAAAACGGTGATTTATAGCAGATAGATTCCGAGTCCTTTCAGGTGCTCTTCCTTGATATTTTTACAAGATATTTTAAAAAGTTCAAGTTTAACAATATGTGGTTCAGATGCGTCGAGCTGGCGTACAGTCAGTCTGCAGCACAAAAACAATCTGTACGAAGTGCCTTTCTGCGAGTTACATGCCCACGCTTATCTTGTTCAGAGTAGTGCTGTGATGAATGCACCTCGGCTTTGTTTACCGCGGTAAAGCCGGAGGTGTGCGGCTGATCTCCATTGCCAACGGCAACGCGTTGAAAGCGCGTCATTGTGTTCTCAGGGTCTTGAGCGAGACGCAGATCTTAGAAAACTGATAAGTATTCGTCTCTCAATGACGGTCCTCCCACGTGTGTGTGCAGACGCTACTGAGAGCTTTGATTTACTGCGCGTTTTCATACCTGCCACGGGGGAAAGCAGGGACGTCGGACGACTTATTTCAGTGATGGATATGGCGCATTATCTCCAAGACAATCAACAATTAACCTACACGCAGGCTGATATGACGTCCTTCAGGGGTTTGTAAATGCGTGAGAAAGTTCTCCATTGACAATAAGATACTTCCAGCTGTTTGTTAGAGATCTTATTCAAATCCATATCTCAATTTAGTGCTTATAAGTTGTATTAGTCATTTAAGGCAAGACACTACAGGTGAAAAGTGTTTTAAAAAGCTATCACTATACCTTTCTCAGCTGATTAATTACTAAATGTTACATTTTGCATGGGGATAGTTCACCGCAAAATTAAAATTCTGTCATTAATTGTTCACCCTCAAGTCGTTTCCAAACCTGTAAGACCTTCGTTAATCCTCGGAACACACATTAAGATATGTTTGATGAAATCCGAAAGCTTTTTGAGCCTGCAGCAACACAACTACCACGTTCAAGACCAAGAAACATTGCAAGAACTTCGATAAAGTAGTCCATTTGACATCAGTGGTTCAACCGTAATGTTATATGGCTAGGAAAATAACTAAAAAAACAAAAATAACTTTCCTTTTGGTAAACGTTTGGCAAAAGCCAGATTTAAATTTCAGAACTTGTATGATGCATATCACTCTATCACTCCATAAATCAGAAAATACAGTCAACGGTCAGAAAAAAAAAAATAGCATTCCTCCAATTTTCACTGAGATTGTAATATGGCAGGGCTCTCAAAGGTGACTAAAACCCTGTGACGAGATTTTCCAGATGAAGGCCAAAGGAATGACCGTTTCAGCCATTGCAAGAGAAGTTGGTCATTCCAAATCTGTGATTGCAGGTTTACAATGACCCAAATCCTCTCAAGACCCCTAAAAAGTTTTGTCGTCCACATAAGACGAATGCACGAGAAAGGACCATTCAGAGACTCTCAATGGGGAATCGGTTCAACACTCAGACTCTGCAGTGACAAAGCCTCTCATTATCAGAAAGAATCAAAAGACTAAGCTCACCTTTGATGAGGACCATCTTGTGTGGAGAGAGGAGAACTGGTCCAAAGTTCACTTTAGTAATGAGAGCAAGTTTAAAGAGCAAGTCTTATGGGTTTTTTAAAAAATGTATTTTTTTTCCCAGTTTGTTATGTAGCTATCCTTCAATGTGAACAGTCTGCAAAAGTTGTTAATTAAGAAAGTGCATTATACAAAGAAATTGTCAAAACTAGCCAAGTTGTGTTTCAAGGGGGGCTCAGAACTACTTGAACAATCCATTTCGAAATCATTGACAAATGACGTTATGTATAAATATATATTATGAGAAAATTACAATGTTTTCTGACCTTAGATGCATTTAAACCTGTTGTTGGGGACTCCAACACAATATTAGGACATTTTAAAAACACCATATGACCTGCTCTTTATATAATATATATGGGTATATATTAAAAAGATTCAATTTTTTTAAGCTTAGTGTAGCAGTAATTCTGGAGGAGATAAAAATAAGTTATGGAAGAAAAAAATAGCCAAAAATCTTCAAACTGAATAGAAAAATAAAGTTTTTTCCTGAGGTGTCTTGCTTTAATTGGAACTTGAGTGCTGTTTGAGATGTTAAAATATTAAAATGACTCTAAAAGTGATAAGTGAAATGATGTGAAGAGGGTTATTTGTATTATAAATGAAATCAGACGTTGTGTTATAAACCCTTAAATGTCTATTTTGGATGGTTTACGTCCACTAGTCTGAAAAAGACATGTAATGGAGCAAAACATGTAAAAATGGACTAGAAAAACACATTTTTCTGTATTGACTTAATTGAAACTTGCGTGCTATCCGAGATGTTAAAATATAGACCAAAGTATTAAAAAGTTGAAAATGGGCTGTAAAAATGAAAAGTGAAATAGGGCAAAGAGGGTGAAAATCCCATAAATGGATCTAATTAGGAGGAGCGTGACACATGGGCCCGACCTGACACTGAAATGTGCTAGTAAGCACTTATCCCAGCTAATTGGCTCGTTACTTAATCACTAATGGCTTCTTAATGTTTCCATCCTTCATTTTAAGTAAAAAAAGATCCAGATCCATCTGAAAAGGTAGGATTTGCAGTGTTTGGGTTGAGGATGTGACAGCTTTCGTGTTTTTAAACTCACCTTTGAAGCGATTTACACTCGGCCGCGTTACAGTTCAGCCGTTCCTAACTGAGACAGATAAACTCAGATCTGCAGCTCAAATCAATTGCGGAGAGCCAGAGAGGCTTGAATTGTAGTATCTAAGTGATTTCAGGTATCTGATTATATGTTAAAGGTCAGAGAAGCATGTCTTTGTGCATAGATGTGTTTTCATGGCCTGTTTTTATTTGTGTACTTGCGACTTGCTTGAGGGGTGTGTTGATGTTTTCTGATGTATATTGTGCACAGAAATGTCTAGCGTTTGTAAAAATTGCAAGATTGCTTTTCTGAGATCTCAGTGCAGAAAGAATCGACTGGAAAACTTCAAAATCGTTTGAAAGGAAGCAAAATGATGTTATGAGCACTTGAGAAAGAATTGATTTCGAATACGTTTTTAGAGAGTTTTTTGGACACATTTTTCACAATTTTTGAGTGGTAAAGAAACTTGATTCTGTCTGTGAAGTAACTGGCATTTTTGTATGTGTATTTTTTTATTATTTATTGTATTTTTTGTTTGTTTATTTATGTTGTGTATTTGTTTGTTTTGTCATTTTGTATCCACCTGTTTCTGAGGGGCGCTACTGTAAAAAAGAATGTGTGTACAACTTCCGGTGTGGCGGCAGTAGTATTATACCAATGGCATTTTGTGTGCTAATTTGCGAGAGGCAAGGTGTTTTTTACCTTGTAAAGTTGCAAACGAGATGTCGTTACGGTGCTCAGGGACATGTGTTGTTCGAAGCTGTGCTCCCACATCGTTAGAAAGTTTGTATCGCTAAATCTTGAACGACTGTTAACTAGTGATGTGACATCTGAACCGAGGCATCAGAGCTTGTGTTAAGGGGTGTGCCAGATAAAGCCTCGATTCGAGGCTTGTGTTGTTGATGTAGAAATCATGAAACCATTGACAAACGAAGCCTCACTTTTTCCCCAGTCCCGTGCGAGATTTACTGTGTCGGTTCAAACCCCCAGATGTTACTTATTCATTTATATTTTTTAAATACCCAGTCATACAAGTAAAATGAAAAATACAAATTATTTCAGAAAAATTAAATACTTGCCACATTATACATTATTATTTTATTACATCACTCGTACTAGCATTTAATGCCACAGTTTAATGGGTAAATGATTTTATCAGAGACAAAAATTCAACAAACAAACACACACACTGTTAGACTTATATTCATGCACGTAAATGAGTCAATCTGTAAAATGTATGGTGAGTGCTCCATCCGACGGTGTTTCTTTCACATGCTTGTGGCTGCTTTATTTTTTGCTAACCACCAGATCGCGCTGTTTTTGACTCACTTGAAGCTTTGAATCTTTTCCCGTAACAGTCAGATGAAATGCCAGTGCTTTACGAGGCTTCATTTGCCCATCACTACTGTCAGCTGTTGAATGAATGATTGTTACGTCTCGCTCGTTTACTTCGAACCGGAAGACGCTCCCACTTTTGCTGCAAAGGCTCATGGGGCATAGTATGAGGCGCCACGTAGGACTTAAATCAAACTTCGCTTATCAATACATACATAAAACACGTGCATATACACCTAGAAATTACTTGCATATACATGTATAGTGTTGGATGTTCAAAATATATATGAAATACACGTGCACACTAATATGAAATCCATACCAGTACATCTTTTATTAGTAATGAATACATACACACTTGTGAATAACTTGTATATACATATAAACTTAACGCATGCATACGCTAAAAAACACTCGCTTATACGTATAAACTTGATCCATGCATATACACCTACAACAACACGCACATGTAAACTCGCTGCATGCAGACACACCTGTACATACTCGCATATACATATAAACTTGATCCATGCATATACACCTAAAAACACTCGCACATACATATAAACTCGTTGCGCGCATATACACCCATAAAACACTCACGCAAACATACAAAATAAATTTCAGGTAAGACGCATGCTTGAGTTGCGTTAACTTTTCAGTGCAAACGGAAGGCATTTCAGTGTAAACGGAAGGCATCTCAGTGTAAAAGAAAGCAGCGGCACTTCCGGCGGAATATCCAGATGCCGGGGCATTTTAAAACGCTTAACGTGACTTAATGCATTAAAAT
>JAHKKF010531890.1:8847-39125 GCA_019740295.1 Labeo calbasu | reverse complement strand
GTTAAAACAACATCTTTTCTCATAATAACGAGATGTTGTCATTAAAACTACATCTTTTCTCGCAATGAGATGTTATGTCGTTAAACCAACATCTTTTCATATAATAACAAGATGTTATGTCATTAAACCTACATCTTTTCTTGTAATAACGAAATGTTATCTTGTTAAAACAACATCTTTTCTCATAATAACGAGATATGTAATTAAAATGACAATTATCTAGTTAAAACGAGATCTTTTCTCGTAATTACGATGTTATGTAGTTAAAAAGACACATTTTTCTGGTTAAAACATCCTTTCTCGCAAAAACAAAATGTTATGTTGTTAACATAACTTATCTCGATAAAACTACATCTTTTTCTCGTTAAAACAACATCTTTTCTCGTAATGGCGAGATGTTGTCATTAAAATGTCATCCTTTCTCAAAATAACAAGATGTACTGTCATTAAAACAACATCTTTTTCTCGTTAAAACATCTTTTCTCGTAATAACGAGATGTTATGTTGTTAGAACAACTTAATTATTTTGTTAAAACTACATCTTTTCTCGTAATAACAAGATGTTATGTTGTTAAAATGACAATTATCTTGTTAAAATTACATTTTCTTGTTAAAACAACATATTTTTCTAGTATTAATGACAAAAACTATACGTTTTTCCTATTTTAGAAGATATATGGTTAAATTTTGTGAGCAAGGTAAGCAATTGTCCGTGCTGCTGTTGCCACAGTCCTGTCGTTATTACGAGATAATTGAGCGGAAAAAACAATATGTGTGTGACAGCACTATATTTTATAAACTGATTTGGCATGGTTTTTTGACTCATCCCAACTATTTTCAACATGCTATGGTTTGGGACATACTAATTCTAATCTGATATAATATTTAGAACAGACAGTATGTGTACTGGCATACAGCACTAAAATTAAGCTGATTATAAAAGTGTCTTACATTTTTCATATGTAGTTCAATGAGGGCCAACTGCTTCTTTCTGTAGAGAATCTCATAATGTTAAGAGACTCTCTGTGTCTTACCACATTTCCAGATGTAAGTACTCGTCCGTCATCCATCTTGCATTTGTAAGCACGTCCTAAACATGATTATTGGGCCCAAACCCTCGGGACTGTATTACTGACTGGAAGAGGATCACATAGGCGAAATGGGAATTAGTACTAATCCCTGCAAACGTGGCCCTAGACGATAGTCTGCTGCATGCCTGTAAAGACATACACACAAGAGCAAGCGTGAATGTGAAATGTGTCTACATTCAAGTCTTTTGTCTTTATCTAAACAGGCGTAACTCATTGAACTTGATTTGATTAGTAAATGGACAAAATCAATACAGCAAATAACAATGATTAAGTGTTTTCCGATGTGTACGGAATAAGTAAAATCTGTCCATGTAATAAGCACTCAGGTTCATCCAAATTACCCAAGGAATTATGTAACCACTTAGTTTTCTAATGGGCACTGTCTGAGTCAGTGTTTATGATGGTTATGGACCTGTATGCGACTCTTGATAAATCCAGAATATTGTGTGGAACATAACTGAGACTGATTTCCCCACTCAGTATCCATTTTCATGTTCGTTTGAAATGTTTTATGAGGTAAAACCTGTCTACATCCGTCTAAATTTCTTAACATTCTGGTATATTGTAAGCTTTATTGTAAAACTCCCCCCTACCGGAGGTCACAATAGGATGTGAAGCTGTGTCACGTGACTCCATAAGCCGGGTTTGTTTTGCAAATCTGAGCACCGGTGACGGGACGCCTGTGAAATGCATCCGCGGGTCAGACTGTATTAATAAGACGCTAAAGCCGCTCAGCACATATTAAAGGAATAAAGGAATTCCGATGAGTGATCGGAGCCTTATAAAAATGTACCGTGACATATTTTGCAACGTTTATGAGCCACGGGTTTCCTTGGGAATTTCCTAAGAGTTTTTTTTAGAATGGCGGTGTTGGATTTATTTTCATAATCATTTATATTGTAGAACACAGTGTGAACGTTGTTTGAAATTTTATTCACAGGCCTTATTTTAATTATAAAAAATACAAAGAAATTCCCAGCTGACGTAATGATAACGAAACAACGCAAACATTGGTAACTGTCTTCAAAAAATTACTCACATTAATTAATGATTATATCCACCTTATTTTTCGCGTAAGAAATGTTATGTGCGAGCCTTCCTGTCTCGTCGCTTCTAGCTATTTTTAGCTGTACAAAACAGCTGGTTTTGCGTCTTGATATTGCAAATTGGTGTGTCTTACCATATTATTTTAATGTATTACCTTAATAATGAACACAGTGATTTGCAGTGCAAACGGTTTTTCGGTTTACTTCACTTTGTTAATCTTCTCGCTATTTAACGTCTAATTAAACGGAAGTCTTTAACATCCACAGAAAACAGCTTAAGATGGATACTAAAAAAACTGTTTTTGGCTGTATTTTTCATAGATGCCACTTTATATCTAACAATATAACTTATCTCATGTGACTTAATCTTTTAATTTTTACCTTATATCTTAATATGCAATGTATTTCTTATTTTAAACTGTATCTCAAATTGTAGTAAACAAAACAAGTATATGGTACAGAAAATAAAAAATATCAATATATTAATAAAGAATTTGTCTTCCTACACCTGACTACCCTGATAGCACACGTATTTGACATCTGCAAGATGTATTTTTTTACGTAGTTTGCTCATCTGCAGTACATCTATTGGACGTTTCCTATCAGATGTCAAATAGATGTCTTTAAGATGTTTATGATTTAGAATGTATGTAAAACTGACATCTTACAGACGTCTGCCAGATGTTTGTACACAGCAGATGCTTTCCAGATCAAGAGATCTTTAACAGACATCTTGCAGACGTACGTGTGCTATCTGGGTAAACACAAAACATTTTTGGTCAGAGGACTAAGTGATTTAAGTCTCATAAGTGTGAAGTAACCATTAATCATGAAAATCATTTGGTTTCAGTGGTTAAAAAAGAAACCTATTCTGAATTCCCAAACTAAAGTATTTTGACTCCTTCTCATTGTGATTAAGTTATTCACATAAAGATGCTGCCCCTTCCATTATTAAGCTGTGGTTTCAGATGATAATGAAGACAAATATGACACGACAACAATGTTTGAACAATCTCTTTTTCAACTGCATATGTTAATCTTGTCTGTGGGAAGGTTACACAGTCTGAGGCAAAAATCTTTTATAGCACTCTTTGTCCTCTTTTTGATTGCCGACTCCATTATATAGCAGTTCATGAGATTTTTCTTTGTTTTAAAACACTGCTGTTATTATTGTCCCTGATCCAGTCTGGCCTTGACATACTCCACAATAAGAGCTGTGCTGTGCTTTGAAGAATCTGCACACACCTTTGTCCTTTTTAGCTAAAGATAATGGGAGGGAAAGCAGCATTGTAAAATCTGGGCAGCACACCCTTATTAGCAAACAGCCCAGCTCTATTCTATCCAATTGTCCTAGTTTGTTTCTCAGGAGAATTTTGTCCTTGGCAGCAACAGGGATGTCACACCAGGGGCGGATGATGTGAGCACTGTGTTTATCTACTGAGGTGAATCCTAAAACGGACTGCAAACTGAAGTTGTTTAAGGTTTCTCTCTTTCTTTCTTCATTCAGTTTCTTCCTGTTGGTCTCTTATACTCATGTGGTTCTGGTTAATTTTTCTCCATGTACCCTCAAGCAGACAGACCTCCCGTGGCCCAGAGAGCAGAGAATGAGTATACAAACCCAAACTGACCCGAAGAAACAACGGGTGTGGTGGGACATTCCGTCCGCCATGCCTCAGGGGCTGCTGACAGAAATGGCAAACACAGGTGGGGAGTTTTGGTCCAGTGCAGCAGACCTGGAACCAAAGCTGAATCAGAGACTATGAAGACTTGACCTCGCTGAAACGGCTACACGGTAGCTTACCTTCACACATACACATACTGCACGCTCCGGCCCCCCCTGTACATTGTGTGAATGTAGACAGTGTTTCATGCCAGTGAGGTGGAAGAGGAGGCCTGTGTACAGATAGGGGTGGATGAGTGGGCACATGAGTTTCATGGGGATATCTTCAGGGATTCTTAAAAGTATATCACTGTTAGAAAATTCCTTTGTGTGTGTGCAATTTCCATAAAGGCGTCATGAAATGAAAAATCAAAATTGCCTTGATCTTTTGGCATATAAGAGGTCTTTGTACCATTAAAACATCCTGCAAGTTTCATAGCTTAAAACATCCTCCTCATTATAAACAAAGCATTTATTTAATCAAGCTCCAAAAATGGCTCGTTGGGATCTGAGGTGCAAAGCGACGTCACCTGGGCACAAACATTTGCATAAACACTGCCTCCAAAGCAAGGCATTGACAAATAGCCATCTTCTCTTCATAGGCCCCGCCTACTGGCGTTTAGTTGCTTAATGTCTCACGCGCTGAATGCGAGTGTCGCGTTGCGTCACATTGTGTCAAAAGCAAATAGAAATTACAATCACTGCTGCCATCTTGTCTACACTGGATACAGTATCCAGATGCAAGTTCACTTTTTTGACACAGTCCATGAGCTTAAGTCTGTTGTCAATAGGACAAATGAAGTGAAAGAACGTTTGTTTGACGCTTTGGTTTGAACAGCTCAGAGGATTGTTTGGACTTCGTAGCATGTTGTTTTGTTATTTGAGGCACAGTGTCATGGAGAGTTCACAGGAAAACTTTTATTGTTGAAAGATGAAGCGATACTAGATCTGACTGCAGCTGCATCATAAACTGTAAGGAAATTATTTCAGAATGCTTTGTCTGGAAATTACCATTTTTTTAACATGTTGTGTAACGTGCAATAGCGAGGGGGCGTTGATACAGTTTCCTATGCAATGACGTTAGCCAATCATAACAGTGCCCGATTACTGAGAAGCTTTAAAGGACACGCCGGCTTAAAAACAGATTTAGAACGAGAGTTGAAAATAATAATTTTTCCATGTATTTATTTGTTTTTGTTGAATACTTTACTAACATTATAAGTAAACCTCAAGGAACATTAAAATAATACAAAAATCCTTGTTATGGCCCATTTAAATCCAGATGAGCTTGGCTCATGAATATTAATTAGGTGATGTAAGGTTCACCCAGTAGTCCTAAATGAAAGGTGAGGGCTAGATTACCACTTAGTAATTGCAAGTTTATGCATTCTACTGCCAAAGCGACTATCTGTTAGAGACCTTTGTTTCATTTTTATTTTTATGGTGGTTGCACCACCCTCATCCAGTGTATCTATAAGTCATGGGAAAGTCACTGAAATGCATTGGTTAAAAAGTGTGGGAACCCAGTCTATTAGCTCTGCCAAAATATTTATAACATATAATGTTTCTCACCAAATGTCACCCCGATGTGTATATTTCAGCCACTAAAAAAAGAAAAGCCAAAAGCTTTCAGTTGTTTAGCTACTATTGCACACAATTGGACTAACTAATTGGTGTTGTGTAACAGTGGAGGAGTGTGGTAACAGGAGTCCCCCTGGGCCCATATGCTGGGGGCAGATGGACTGCGTGTTATTAAGGGGTACGTTGAATATGATCAACCACTCCAGACGGCACAAAACAGGTGAGGACCACCAGCGTGAGCTGATCTAATCTCATTTAAATTTCATCAGCCGTTTCTCTAAACCATTTCAAGCGTGTGTTGCGAATGCATTCATTATAAGTGAAATGTTTATCTAAATCTGCCTCATGTCTTCATACTTGTAATTTCTCCAATCAGCAGCTTTTGCTTAAATCCTAAGTACAGACTCTACAGCAACCACACAACTCGCATGTTTTCTTGAGCCTTTTCATCTGAGGGGGATTTTCAGTGGCTTATTTTCATTTACACTGAGAGGTTTGTGCTCGTTCTATTTATTTCCCCTAATACTCCTGATCATTAGAGCACTTCTGGAAACGTTCCACATGTGACAAATCCATAATGCAACACTAATTCCATTATGACCCTCATAAAAACATGAGTAAAGAATGCAAAAACTTTCTGTCTATTATGTACTCACACGCACAGATATTTGTACACAGTTGCACTCACATGCACATGACGACAGTCATGATGTCAAAAAGCAATACAATCATTCTTTACAGCCCGCATGTAGATGCATATCACGCCTCTTCAGAGAGATAGAGAGAATAATTGAGGCAAGAAAGAAGAGAAGGATATGTGATGTTTGCAGTGTGGGGGATGAGGGTGTGTTTTTGTGTACGGAGGGGGTGAGCTGTGGGGGCGGAGAAAAAAGTCCTGGCTCGCCTCCAGCGCTGACGAAAGCTGCTTAACCCTCCCAGTTACCATAGAGACTGTCAGGCGCAGCCACCAGTGAGAGAGAAAGAGAGCGAGGCAGGGAGAACACCAACAAGCGAAGGCAGCGGATAGAAGTGGAGAGGGAGAGGAAAAGGAAAGAAGCAGTTAGAGACAGGGTAAAATAAAGGGAGAAGAAGAAAGAAAGCAAAACACAGAGTGCAGCAGACATAGTGGCCGAGATGGAGGTTCAAAACGAATGCAGTGAACCGCCTCCATGTGATCCTCAGCCACCAGGAAAGCTCAACAAAGCCGCCTTCAAGCTGTTCGGCAAGCGTAAGTCCGGCAGCAGCATGCCGAGCATCTTCTCTGTCAAGAACAAAGGGGAGTCCACCGGTAAAGCCGCTGGCAAGACGCTGGAGCTTGTTAGGAGCAAAACCCATGATGGCTTAATAACGGACACTCCTTCGGAGCTTGACGGCCACCGGAAAGAGGAATCTGCCAGTAGCGACCAGCTCCACGCCGGCTCGCCAGATGGTGTGTCCACTGCCCCCCTCCGCAGCTCCATCACCAAGTCTTTCAGCTTCTTCTCTTTACTGCGCCGGAGCAGCAGCCGTGCAGGAGATGGAAATGCTACGGTGGGACGACGGGGACGAGGACTTAAGGGGCTGTTCAGCAGCATGCGTTGGCGGCGGAAGCCCCAGGTTCAAGAGGATTCCTTGGAGGTGGCCAAGGAGGTGAAGGAGGGAGACCTAATACTTTCTTCTAGCTCTGGCAGTGTGAAAACCGAGAAGGACATGACACTGACTCTTGAGCCCCTGCCACAAGTATTTGAGGAGACTTCTCTCCCAGGGGATGTGGAGAAATGGAAGACAACGTCTATGCAGGAATTACAGGGTACTAATGAAGTGGAGTGTGGCAACTGCGGTCCTCCTCTTTCACAAGTCACTGAGGAGTCTCCAGCTCCTTCACCACTCCGAGCCCAAACAGGAGGGCTCCAACATGATAACCACAGCAGTTCGACACACCTGGCCTCCATTCCGACTTGCGCTTTGACCCCTCCCATGGACCACAGCACAGCCGACCCACAATCCGAGCAATCTGTGGACCGCCTATGTTCCATGTTCACCGATGTCACTTCACTGAAGAGCTTTGATTCTTTAACGGGCTGTGGTGACATCATCGCCGATCCAGAAGAGGATTCTGGGAATGGGGGAAGTGCCACGAGCAGTGGCACCGGTAGCAGTAGTGGGGGATGCATGGGGCGCAGATTAAGTGGAGCCGGGACAAATTCAGAGAGATGCTCTCCTGCCAAGCCTCCTCTTCCTCCTCAGGTCAGTAGTCTTACGTCTATCCATGCTTCTTGCTACATGCCAGCCCACCAAAGACCACGTGCAGCCCCTAAAAAGCCACAAGGTAGTGGAGTTGTTGCCTACATGGGTGGAGGGGAGGAGATGGCAAGTCCAGAGGGTGTTGATGATGCCGACATGCAGGGTCTATGGCATATGTTGCCCCAGAAGGGCGAAGACTCCCCAGCTCTACGACGTGCCGAGCCTGTCCTGCATCATGCGCCGACCCGGCTTGAGAAGAGGCCACCTCAAGTAAAGGCGCTTGGCCTTAGTAAGATCCCTGTGAGCGGAGGTAGCAAGATGGGAAAGCAGCAACCCTCACGTCCCTCACCTCCCCCAGTTGATAAAGAACTTCAGGATGCCCCACCAAGTGATGAAGGCTACTGGGATTCTCCCACACCTGGCCCAGAGGATGAGGACAGCACCTTCCTACGTCGGGAAGGCTTGCTGAGGGACAGCTGCTCTGGAGATGCACTTTACGACCTCTACGATCCTGACAGCCCTAGTGCTGCAGGCTCAGACGATGACGTGAGCTCACCGACAAAATCTGCAGGTGATCTAAAAATGAACTTGCCTTCCCCGAAATGCTCGCCTTCCGCCGCTTCCTCATTCCGTTCCATGAAAGGCAGCACCAGCCTACCTCGAGACTCCAAGATCCCTATTAGTGTGAGGCAAACACCACCCTCCCATTCTTCCAGCCAAGGTGCACTGTCTTCCAACCTTAGTCCCACTTCAGCCACCCCTCCTAAAAAGACTGATGCAGCACCACGCACTCGAATCCCTGTCTCGAAGGTTCCTGTGCGGCGTTCTGGCAACAAGAGCACCCCCACACAAAGCAGGAAGTAGAGAGCTTGGAGGCCCATCAGATGTTTCTGACAATACAAATCTATCACAAGAGCTTTAGGCCAAAACACAATGTTTTTCGATGTAAAGCAATCAACTTACACTTCTTTGGTTTCACCCATCTACTGAGGACTATATCTATACTGTGTTTCTTCATCTTCGAAATTAATTTTTTGTAATGTGTTGCATATTACACCCACATGTAATTAAGAGTTTTGTAGAAGGCACTGCGATATGTAACACATGACATTTATAATAATGTAATCTTAAGTTTTTTTTTAAACCAGCCTTTCATGGAGGAATAATAAGGTGAGAATGCTGATCCTAAGAAGAATGTTTAATATCTAAAATCTTCTCATTCCCTTCCACTGGATCAGTGAAGCTGTGCTAATTCCTCGCTTTGTCGTCCCACAAGCACTGTGTAAAACGCAGCTGCAATCTTTTATCTCTCCAGTATTTTACACGTAATGAATTCGGAGAACTGTGTGAGATTAAACCAAGCACTTCTGACACTCCTAAATAAAGCTGCATGGAGTCTTGTACATTTAAACTGAATCAGGGAACAGCCTTTTGTTCGAGACACTCTTTCGTATCACACGACGTGACTTCCTATTGATACTGACGAAAAGTAAAACATTCTTTTTACTGAATCTTCACTTTTCTTACTCTTTTTTTATTGGACAAGGACCTCCCTGTGACCTCACTGTGGATATGTGTGCACTGCTCGTTTTGTCTTTCGGAAAACACGACTCGCAAAAAATAAATCCCCGGATCGTGAGTATCCTCCTTTTTCACAGTGATTTGTAATACTCTCGCTAACCTGGACATACTGAGCTGGATATTTTTGAATGTAGCATGACATCACTCTACACCAAGGTCTGTTTAATTTGCCTGCTCACTGCTCAATAAATAAAGGAGAGAGAGATGAAGCCCATATGTATCATGAATTAACTGTCTTCCGTCATGTGACCGCTCTTCTGGAGATGTTATCACCCTTTGGCTCCAAGATTTGGACTGGGATTTCATACTGTAGGAAGTGAGCAATTACTGCATAAACTGTCTTCCTAATCAGTATTTAAGAAAAAATAGTGATTAAGAAATAGATTTTTTGCAGTATTTGGCTTGATCCACCAGTTAGTTTTTACTCAGTTCTTTCCTCACCACTAGGACATTTTATTTGTAAAATGTAAAACACTTTTCTCTTCAGAAGGCCCGTGACATGCCTTCTTTCTTTTATATGCTTCCTTTCTTTAAATTGTTCTTTATTTAATAAATAAACAACTCTCTGTGTACATCCAGGAAGTGGACGTCTATTCAAATGTGAATGCATGCATCATTTTCCACAGACATAACAGGGCCACGTGGGCAGCTAGGATGTTAGCTGTTTTAATCGCAGAGACGTAAAGAGCATCGCGGTTGTCTTTTTTGCAGCCAGCCACAGTCCGCTGGGATTTAAATCCCACCCGTTAGGAAGGAAGAAGAAAGCTGGTCTGGGTTCAGCTGTCGGTGTGAATCCTGTTGACAAAGGGAGGTGTTTACTGTGGGTTATGGGGGAGAATTATAGGCTTCCATTGTCATGGATCTGTTATTGATGTGGTTTTGGGAGAGTGAGGTGAAAGAAGGAAGTGCGTGTGGAGTGAATACAGATAAGAAAGAGCTATGCTCGATTTAGTGCTTGTTCATTAAGGCCAAGTGGATAGAGACATGGATATGTGTGTGTGTCTGAAGGGGGGATTTGGTGCAGTCCCAACAGTAATGGTGCAGCAAAAAAACATTCACTCCTGAGCAGCTCTCGCTGCAGTGTGGCTTCTTATGTAAAAGCCTTATGTAACACCATAACCCTCTGATATCATCCCTACACATGAGAAAACTGCTGGAATGTGTGTATGTTTTTGTGTTTATGTGTGCAGAGCTATTAACCGCAGGGGTCTAAAGAATTAGTTAGCGTTAGCTATGACTGCGCTGTAATCAGTCAGCTGGATTTACCCTTTAAAATGTGCTTTATCGTTCTGTGTGTGTATGGTAGCAGAAAATCAGACATTACTGCTGTATGCATAAGCAGAGCTGACTGTGATGGTGTATGTGTGACTAATGGTTGGATGGCCTAGTTTTCAAAGACCCGATTCTGTGAATGAGAGAACGAGAGAACAGGGTCAAAGGGAGCAAAACGTGGTTTATTTACAAAAACGCTGGTGTTATTATGCTACAGCAATGGTAAAATCATGGTATATCATGACATTTTATATTCATATACCACAATTTTGTAACTGTACTTTTCTTTGGTGCATGTTCTGCACAAAAAACATGGTAAAACAGTGGAAAAAATGCATTGTAAACATCTAGAATAAGCTACATACTGGCAGTTGGGACATGATGTGTTGGCGTATCACTGCTCGGTAAGACAGTTAGCATGTGGCTGACGGAAGGGGGTGGCTTAACCTGATGATCCCTGAGCTCATATTCTCATTAGCTCTCATCGCACCTGGAAGCCGGATGGGATACCCCAGGGCTCTATCCTCGGTTTGACACCCGCAGGGGCTTAGAGGGCCTGTTTAATAAGCTCAGAATCTGTTCCAAAACTAGGGCCAGAGGCAGAATCATTAGTGTGGCAATTCGGCAACTTGCGGTATACCGTGAACGCTCGGAAGTCTCTGTTGCTCACTAAGGCTGGACTTATTTGATTAAAAAATGTAGTAAAATCGCAGTATTTGGAAATATTTTTTAAGTTAAAATACATTTTTATCTACACAAATGTATTTTTAAAATGTCATTTATTAATGTGATGGCAAAACTGAATTTTTAGCATCATTACTCCAGTCTTAAATTAGAAGTTCACTTCCAGAACAAAAATTTACAGATACCCCCTTGTCATCCAAGATGTTCATGTCTTTCTTTCTTCAGTCGTAAAGAAATTATGTTTTTTGAAGAAAGCATGTCAGGATTTCTCTCCATGTAGTGGACTTCTATGGTGCCCGCGGGTTTGAATTTCCAAAATGCAGTTTAAATGCAGCTCTAAATGTTCCCAGCCGAGTAAGAAGGGTCTTATCTAGCAAAACGATGGGTTATTTTCTATAAAAATTACAATTAATATACTTTTTAACCTCAAATGTTCGTCTTGTCTAGCTCTGCGTGTATTCTGTGTAGTCTAGTTCAAGATAGTTAGGGTAGGTCAAAAAACTTCCCATCTTATTTTCTTCTCCAAACTTCAAAATCATCCTTCATCACTGTTTTAACTTTTTTGTAAAGGGCGTCTGATCTTCTTTGCATGTTCACTTTGTAAACACTGGGTCGGTACTTCTGCAGCGATGTAGGACGATTTTGAAGTTGGAGGAGAAAATGAGATGGGAGTTTTTCAACCTACCCTAACTGTTCATGCAAAGCTATAGACAAGATGAGCAATTGAGTTTACATAGAAGTCCACTATATGGAGAGATATCCTAAAATGTTTTCCTCAAAAAAGCATAATTTCTTTACAACTGAAGAAAGAAAGACATGTTTCTTTATGTTTCAACATCTTGGATGACAAGGGGGTGAGAAAATTACCTGTATTTTTTTGTTTTGGAAGTGAATTTCTCCTTTAAGTGCCACATGATCTTACGCAGTCGTCAACTCTGTCGGCTGCAACTCTGCATCTACACAAACTTAGTGCCGGTCACTTTCAGGCGCTGCGTAATATCATTGCGCCTGCTGCACCCATGGTACGGCAGCAAAGTTCCTTGATTATTACGCCAGAATGAGAGTATAGTTCCTAGCCATATCGGTAACTTTTCATTTTCCGTCAGTCTTAGTACACAGCGTAACTACAGAAGAGTCAAGTTTTAAATAGGAAAAATATTGTCATTACATACGGTCATTTTTGAGCGAGATGCTATTGGTCTAATCAGATTCAATGATCTATGCTAAGCTATGCTAAAAGTGCTACCGCCAGACCCGGAGATTGGCTGAATGGATTCGAAAATGGTAAAACTCAACTTTAACTCTAGGGGAGTTGGACAGTGAGCCTGTTTTTTAAAAAAGTGGAGTGTTCCTTTAATGGTAGTGTATTTAAATCTGTTATTTTTATCACAACCACAAAAATATGTACATTTTAAAGGCTAAATGGCCATAATTATATGGCACATTGTTAAAATTCTACTACTATATAATGAAGTATCTGTGAATTACTGTACATGTTGCTTTTGCCCACATAATAGTGTAGTTACGACATCTCCTTGTTCCATGTGCTTGTATCCTGTATCCTGTGGCTTTTGTTTTGCATGTGCTAGTGTGAGAGAGTGGCAGAAGAGAGAGAGAGGAAGTGAAGACAAAAAACTGTTATGGAATGAGCGTAAGCAAGGGGTCTATTTAGTAGGGGCTTTGCTTGGGTGGAATCGTATTGAATTTGATTACAGTGAACAGAGAGAAGATACATAAGAGCGCATTTATACAAACAAGTGAAAGGGAGGATAAGAAAGAGTGCTGTATTTCAAGACTGAGTGGGGGATTGTCTGAAGTAAACCCGAAATGTCAAAGACTCTGACTATACATTTGTTGGCTGCTATGATCCTAAAAGCTAAATAATTCAGAACATAGGACAACTCTGAACAGCTCGAGTTAAAAGTCCATGGACGGTCTCACTCACGCCCCTCTTTTCTCAGAAACACTCTTTCCTTCATCTCCAGGGGAAACTGGAAGCGGTTGCTTAAAACTTCTCAAGGGTTAGCCTGCTATCCAAGCCTGAACTTTTGTTTTGCACTTGAAGTGCTGTGAGTAAAACGCTCCCTGTTTTTCCCGTTCGACTGCTTTTAGTAGGCAGATAACCTGATACGGAGTAAACGTAGACATCTAATATCTTTCGCTTTCTCTGCTTCCTCTCTTTCTCCCCTTTTCCGTTCTGTTTCCTTGCTAAAAGTCTATGATACAGAGGAAATTCCTGATTTTCGAGCCAAGTGGTTTCTTTCAAAGAATATTATTTCTATCTTTAATTAGCTGAATGATTACTCTAGGTAAACAGAGTTTGTCTAAACTCTGTAGCTAAAAGCACTCATTAACATGTCTAAATTTGGCCCGTCTATGGAGTCACACAATTTGCTTTTAACTGATCTACTCAGCCTCATGTTTTATGAAAAATTTCCCCCCATGGAACACAAAAGAATTATGAATATACTAAAGCTACTCCTTTACATACAATATAAATGCATGGTGAACACCGGCTGTCAAGTTAGTTGAATCCAGGTACTTCTTCCTGAATTATATATGTATATAGTCAAGGTCAAAAGTTGACATACACCTTGCATAATCTGCAAAATTTTAATTATGCTACCAAAATAAGAGGGATCATACAAATTGTATGTTATTTTATATTTAGTACTGACCTGAATAAGAAATTCACGTGAAAGATAGTCCACTGTTCAAATAATTGATCCTGTTCAAAAGTTTACATACGCTTAATTCTTAATTCTTTGCTGTTTTCAGCATTTTTGTGTATTTGAACCCTTTCCAACAATGACTGTGTGATTTTGAAACCCATCTTTTGACACTGAGGACAACTGAGGGACTCGTATGCAACTATTACAGAAAGATTCAAATGCTCACTCATGCTCCAGAAGGAATGCAATAAGATCTGGGGGGTGAAAACTTTTGGAATTTGAAGATCTGGGTAAATTTAACATATTTTGTCTTCTGGGAAACATTTAAGTATCTTCTGTAGCTTCTGAAGGGCAGTACTAAATGAAACAAATATGATATTTAGGCAAAAGAAGAAAAAATGCACACATCTTAATTTGGTTCAAAAGTTTTCACTCCCCAGGTCTTAATGCATGGTATTTCCTTCTGGAGCATTAATGAGCATTTGAACCTTCTGTAATAGCGGCATATGAGTTGTCCTCGGTGTGAAAAGGTGGATCTCAAAATCATACAGTCATTGCTGGAAAGGGTTTATATACACAAAAATGCTGAAAAACCATTCCGATAACAACACAGTAGTAAGAATCAAGTGTATGTAAACTTTTGAATGGGGTAATTTTTATACATTTAACTATTATTTTCTCTTGTGGATGATATGTTAATGTCTTTTATGTGAAGTTTCTTATTCAAGCCAGCACTAAATAAAAAATAACATGCATTTTGTGTGATCCCTCTTATTTTGGTAAAATAATTAACATGTTGCAGATTCTGCAAGGTGTATGTAAACTTATGACCTCAACTGTATATAGCATGCTAAATGAAAATTGTACCACTTAACTAAAAGAATCAAACAAAACCATGTTCAGACGTGTTTTGTTTCAAAATTTTGGGTCAACCAAAAACACCCTCTTAGTAAAGATCAGATGATGCTCTGGGCCACCAGGAAGAGACAAGAAGAAGAAACTGACTTAGATTTATTGGTTTGGCTGCATAAATACTAGGATTGCGTGATCAGAAATCTCTGTTTGCGTGCATATGAAATTATTTCAAAGGGGGTTTGGCCATTCAAAATCTGCACCCTTCATTTCACACGCTTGCCCTACTACACAAATCTCCATGGCAACCTCAGTAGGTCATCCAATGAGAGGTGGAGGTGGGGCCGGGGGGGCGGGGGTTACACGCAGCTGACGGAGAGTTTTAAGGACACTGATTGGAGTGAGAATGGTGCAATGTGAGTTTGTGCAAATTTACACACACTTGGGAGACTCAAATCTCATTTCTCACACTCGCACTCTCATTTCACTGCAGCCTCATGAGAATATCACACCCTTTAGTTACTCTTCGGTTTCATGCTTTGAAAACAATACTTTGTTTCTGTTTGACTATAATGTTAATATTTCTACACTTTTACACCAACTCTTTCATTCTCTACCCTAGGATGATGTCATTTGCTTTTTTACAGCCGTTGTTTCTTCCCAAGCTTCCATCAGCATCAATAATAAATCCACATCACAAACTTTACATGTATAATTCATCCTATCTGAGCTGTGGAAACAAGGTCCTCCATTTCTAAAACAAGAGGAACAAAGTGACATTTTTTGACAAGTCTGCAAGTGAAAAGTGTTGTGAATTATGGCTTGTCTGTGGCGTGAGACGCTAATATACACCACAGTCACTCAAGCGCAGTCTGAACTCAAGCATGAAGTTGAGGAGGAAAGCCTCCTGAGGTGGATACATTTAAAAAAAATCCATCTGATCAATATGCTATCAATTAGCTTTATCTGCCCTGTCAACTTAACATCGTTAAATCCTTCATTCTGGAAAGAGAAAGGGGAGGAAATTATGAGGAGAAAGGGCAAACAATTCATCTCTAACCTATTTGTGCTGAACCGTCACTTTACAGGCACCATTGCAGACATTAATGCGATGTTCCTTTGACAAACGAACCCTCGGTAGTGTCACTGATGGATCCCTGTCATGGTTCAATGAATATAAATTAACCATGGAACAGTAATTCAGTCATGATTGGTCAGCATTGTGTTTCCTATCACTGCCACAAACATAGAGGCTCAAGGTCACATGATCTGAAGAAACAAAGGATCATAAATCTGTATTCTTATGTTCACACAGTTTGGGAGTCACTGAAATCATTTTTTCCCCTCATTCTTATGTGTCTTTGATTGTTGACAGCAAAAATATATACACACAGTAAGTTGTGGTCCTCAACCCTGCTGAAAAAAACAAACAAACAAACAATAGAAACCATTACTGAATTTGTAATGGTTTTATTGGTTATAATGAGAATTGTACTAGTCTCTGCTGGTAATTGGTTGCCTTCTATGGTGTTTTCATGAGACGCCATCAATTGGCCATATTGGTGACATTGAACCGAACAAAACTTGCATATTTTGCTGATTACTGCTGCTGAAAATAGTCAATTATTGTCATTTGGGATGTAATAATTGGTCGGACCTGGAAAAACATTTGGAGTACTGTAGACTGCCAAAAGTCATAACAAATCTAGTAGAAGAGTGCAAAAAACTCTCTGAGGAACGAAAGGTGTTTGTGGTTGGCCAACCTGAAGCAGGATTTCCAGGGCAAGAATCTTGACAACATTTGTGTTTGTTCTTATCATTTCCACCAGGTAGGTGAAATATTATGAAAAGCCTACAAAAACTTCTAAATCTATCTTACGTCTTTCTTTAAAAAATGCATTTTTATCAAGCTCTGATGTTTGGGTTTCTACCTAAGTACTGGTAATTCTGATTGGGCTGAGGCTGGGATTTTACTGAGTTTGAAGTAAAATTATTTGATGGATGTATAATATGTGCCAAGAGCATTCACTCACTATCATTATCTCACGTTTGACTGAGATGACTTTTAGGGGGTTTTGCATCTGAACTCTTCATATCTTTATTAATAATGCTTGTACGTATCTTTACCACTTATTAACTTTAGTTTATCAAAATATTGCACCCTTCCTGCTTACTAAGTCCTTCGCTATATGATTTAGCAGCTTCCACACATTTTTTCCATGGTTTAGACAGCATAAATTAGCAGTACACCGCATTCAGTAGTACATTAACCATGCAATCCAAGCTGTTATTTACATCTATCACCAATATGGCCACACATCTGAGTAACTGACCAAATCGTGAAGCAAGTGCAAACCCTCTATTGGTGGCTTGTTAAAACCACTAAATCCTAATGGAATATGTCCCAAAACATACTGCAGGAAACCATTTTATTGGTTTTAATGGTAAAAGTTGATGGTTTGTAATGGTATTTGTAGTGGAAACCATGAGAATTTCTGGGATGGTTTCTATTGTTTTTGTTTTCAGCAGGAAAATATGAAACATCGATTGTTTTCAAATTTAAAATAAAGAATATAAAAATAATATAAAAAAGCGGGACTGTACCATATTTTAGTTCTAGTATAATGATAACCAGCCCAGGCTGTCAAGACTTCAACTGACGTTATGGTTCCGTCCATTTGCAGAAAGACCGGGCTGCGTACTCCCGTCTTCCGGAGTTCGTACTTCTGAGGTAAATATGCCAAGTCCGAACTACCAAGGGCGCAGGTCCTAACTTGTTGAAATGACTTTAAATTTGAACACCACTTTGCAAGCTTAACCGACGAGCAACGAGGCGCGGTAACGGCTGAAGCCGACGCTTTAAATCAATGCATTGTCCAGCGCTGACGCAGTCATTTAAAAACATCGCCAGTTGAAACGATACTTCTATAAAAGATATCGTTTTCCTCAGTGCACATGGCAAACTATTGTTTTAAGACCTGACCTGGGGAATGAAAGCTATAACAGACGCAGGTAACAGTTAAATCTTACAGCCTCAGTCAATGTCTATGTTTGTCGATTTCTTTATGTCTCTCTAACTTATATATTATATATAATACATTAAAACATATATTTAAAGTACAATAATGTTAAATATTGCTCCACATTAGGTCTCAGATACTGTGACACTTTCTTTGAACAGTTAAATTATGTTAATTTTTATTCTGGTAGCTTTAAGATTAGATTAATAATTAAATATTTTAAGGTAAACATATGTGTTTCCACATGCAAATCAGCTGTTTGTTTATCTCACTAGTGTCAATGGGCCATATTGAAAAGAACATACATTTTATTTAAGCAGAAAATCTGAATTTTGTTCTTGTGTGAACGTAGCTTTTCTGTGTTTTTGAGGCAACAGTGATGCTTGTCTGCTGGTGTCATATGTGCTTAATCACTTTCTCTACAGAAAAAGCCCACTCAGCAGACACCAATCAAACACAATCATGGTCCCACACTGGACAGGACAGGACAGGGAAAGGCTTATCTGACACTGCAGCTGGACACCAGCTGGGCCTCTCAACATATATGTGGACCACCATGAAAACCCCCCCAAAAAAACAAAGGTGGGGCAAAATTACACTCCTTCCACACATACATTTACTAACCGTAGACCCTCCCCCACTGAGTCAAACCCCTCAAACGGCTGCTTCACACACAAAAGCTTGAGGTCAAGTTCACTTGCAGATGAACTGCCTCAAGTTAGTAGAGACGACAGTCACAAAACAGCAGCTGTGACGCCTCTGACATTGAATTATTACCAAGCGCAAGTCTCTAACCTGTAATTTCAGCCTCTTAAGTGTAATGTACCTTCTTCCATTAACTAAAAAAGCCAGATTAAATATTTATGATTTGTGTGAAAGTCAAAGGCTCAGGAATGATGTCATTCAAGAGCTCACAATACTGTCAGTGTCCATTCTGATGCCTAAAACTTATTTAAATAAGTATGATGTAAATGTAAATTCTAGCAAGTGTGTGGTTTCATTGTACACACGCAGTGTACGTACTTGCATTACTGTAGGTAACAAACTCCAACACTCTAGCAGGAAATAGAAGTAGCTTCGAATGTCTGTATTGTTTTATGATTCAAGTAACTACCTAAACTACCAGTCAAAAGCTTTGAAGTAAGATTTTTAATGTTTTTTTAAGAAGTCTCTTCTGCTCACCAAGCCTGCATTTATTTGATTCAAAGTACAGCAAAAACAGTAACTTTTTGAAATATTTTTGCTATCTAAAAACTGTTTTCTAATTGAATATATTTTAATTATTCCTGTGATTTCAAAGCTGAATTTTTAGCATCATTACTTCAGTCACATGATCCTTCATAAATCATTCTCATATTCTGATTTGCTACTCAAAAAACATTTAGTATTTTTATGAAAACAGCTGAGTAGATTTTATCAGGTTAATAGAATAGAAAGTTTAGAAGAACAGCACTTATCTGAAATTAAAAAAAAAAATTGTAACATTATAAATGTCTTTACCATTACTTTTCATCAATTTAAAGCATTCTTGCTAAATAAAAATACTAATTTCTATAATTTCTTTCCTAATTCCTTATACATATATACTGACTCTTTTGAATGGTATAGTGGTATAGTGTAGAAATGCTGATCTTTGGGTCTTTATGTTCATCAGATAATCCTGATAAAAATCAGCATATTAAAATTATTTCTGAAGGATCATGTGACACTGAATACAGGTGTAATGATGCTGAAAATTTAGCTTTGATCACAGGAATAAATTACATTTTAAAATATATTCAAACAGAAAGCAGTTATTTTAAATAGTAACAGTATTACTGCTTTTGCTGTATTTTGGATCAAGTAAATGCAGAAGAGAATTAAAAAAACATTAAAAATCTGACTGTTCAAAAACTTTGAACTGGCAGTGTTTAAACATGTCAACTAGTAAGATTCAAGTGTCTGACCACAAAACCTTGTGAAACGGTTTGATGAGCAGGTTTGCTTCCTGTATTGACCTATTTCGTTTTGAAACAGAAGTTAATAAGGGAAGTATATAAGAGTTTGTCTCTTTCTTTAAAAAAAAATTGGAAATTTATGTTTCTTTAAAAAAAGCTATTTGAAAGTATATGTTGGTTTTCGTAACTTTGTTTTAAGCATACGGCATATATGTCCAGTAAATGTGGTGTAAATGTAATCATGAGCAGAGTACAAGCATTCTGGACACATACCAGCGCATATTCTGTATGCTGAGAAATCAGCTCGGACATGTGCTTTCAGTTTTTACTGCGCTAATTAATTTTTCCACAAGGTAGTAACACTGTCCTGACCTACAATAGGCAGACGTGCTAACAAGCACTTGTGTGAGGGGGTTAACAGATACTCCCAACTTTAGATTAAAGGAGTACAACAACATTTTTATTGGCCATAACATCAGGGAAGAAATAGCGCAGACACTGGATGAAGGTAAAACTTTCGAGAGTGATTGTGCCCTGTGTTAAAGAAATAGTTTACCCAAAAATTAAAATTACCTCATGATTTATTCAACCTCAAAATATCTATAAGTGTCTATTACTTACTTTCTTCAGATGAATACAATCAGAGTTATATAAAAAAAAATGTCCTGCCTTTTTCAAGCTTTATAATGGCAGTGAATGGCTGATGAGATTTTGTAAACTGGTGAAGTGCATCCATCCATTACAAAAAGTGCTCCACACTGCTCCAAGAGGTTAATAAAGGCCTTGTTAAAGGAGAAGTCCACTTCCAAAACAAAAGATTCACATATAATGTACTCACCCCCTTGTCATTTTTCTTTCTAAAGAAATTATGTGTTTTGAAGAAAACATTTCAGCATTTTCTCCATATTATGGACTGATATGGTGCCCGGATTTCGAACTTCCAAAATGCAGTTTAAATGCAGCTTCAAATGATCCCAAATGATCTTATCCAGCGAAACGATCGGTTATTTTCATACAAATAATACAATTTATATACTTTTTAATGTCAAATGCTCGTCTTGTCTTACTCTGCCTGGACTGTTTTTTCCCGGTTCATGACAGTTAGGGTATGTCGAAAAACTCCCATCTCATGTTCTCCCTCAACTTCAGAATTGTCCTATATTGCTCTTACCTTTCTTGTTAAGGGTGTTTGATCTTCTTTGCATGTTCACTTTATTTTTGAAGTTGAGGGAGAAAATACGACATACCCAAACTGTCTTGAGCCAGAATTCACAGAGTTCAACGAGAGCAAGGCAAGACGAGCGTTTGAGAATAAGAAGTATTTAAATTGTATTTGTTTAATGAAAATAACCGATCGTTTCACTAGATAAGACCCTTCTTCCTCGGCTGGCATTGTTTAAAAAAGCATTTGGGATCATTTGAAGCTGCATTTAAACTGTATTTTGAAAGTTCAAAATCGGGGCACCATATCAGTCCATTATATGGAGAAAAAAGCTGAAATGTTTTCCTCAAAAAACATAATTTCTTTACATCTGAAGAAAGAAAGACATGAACATCTTGGATGGCAAGGGGGTGAATAGATTATATGTGAATCTTTGTTTTGGAAGTGGACTTCTCCTTTAAATGAATCGATGCATTTGTGTAAAAAAAAATTAATATCTAAAACTTTATAAACCACAGTTTCTAGCTTCTGCTAACTGTCCTAAGCATGTTCGGATGATGTAGGACGTAGGGGTAGCGTAAGCTCCAGTGAGAATATGCTAGTCTCGCAAGAACCAAGTTTTGTTTACAGCAAAGTAAACGCTATCAAATGAACAATAGTCGTTAAAGGAGAACTCCACTTCCAGAACAACAATTTACAAATAATTTACTCACCTCCTTGTCATCCAAGATGTTCATGTCTGTCTTCAGTCGTAAAGAAATTATGGGTTTTGAGGAAAGCATTTCAGGATTTTTCTCCATATAATGGACTGATATGGTGCCCTGATTTTGAACATCCAAAATGCAGTTTAAATGCGGCTTCAAAGGGCTCTAAATGATCCCAGCCGAGGAAGAAGGGCCTTATCTAACGGAACGATCAGTCATTTTTTGAGTACTAAAGTACAGTATATTAACCAAAAAAACTACGTAAAATGAGTACTTAAGTCCAAACTGGTAGTGCTTGCAGAAAAATAGGTGAAAAGTACCAGTATGACCTACTACTTTTATTAGTAGATTCGGTTTTAGATAGGGCTGTCAAACAATTAATCGTGATTAATCGCATACAAGATAAAAGTTTGAGTTTGCCTAACATATGTTTAAGGTGTGTAATAATTACATATATATAAATACAAACACGTTCATGTATATATTTAAGAACTATTTACAAGTATATGTATTTATTATAATTTTTTATAATTTATATTATATATAAATAAAAATACTTTGAACATAAATAACATATTTCCCTTAAATATGTACAATAATTTGTGTGTATATATACATCATAATTGTACACAGTACACACACATTTATTAGGCAAAGTAAAACTTTTATTTTGTATGCGCTTAATCGCGATTAATCGTTTGAAAGCCCTTTCAGATTAAGTTTCTGAATTGCTCATCCATTGGACAATTTTTCAAGCGGACCTCATGTATGCTATTTAATGTAGAAAGGAGGTGTATTTGGAGGCCTCATACCATTCCCAAATCTGCAGATGGGGGTCTAAATGCATGTGGAAACTCCCTCAGGATCAACCGTAAGGAACATGACATGTCCGTATGTGTATTCTCTAAGGAGGGACGTCACCGCGTAAGTGCATTTGAGCGAGAATCTCTCCAGCATCAATTATCCTTAAACAGACAGGTCGACGCTTGAAACCATAGGGGTCCAATTGCTCCTTCCCCCTCTAATATATTAGGATGCGTTCAATACATTAATGTTATAATGCTGGAGGCAAGTGCACACAAGTGTGTCCACACGCATCTCATTGCAAGAACTAGTATGAAAGAAATTTCGCCAAAACAACGGGAGGCAGAAATGAAAGAGGGAGATGGAAACAGGATGTTTTTATTGGGAACACTGTGGCCTAAACCCCTTTCTAAGAAGTTGCAGTTTTAAAGGGAACAGACAAATGATTTGCTTGGCTCGATTTTGCACCTCCTCACGGGAGAATCCTGCGCGCACGGTGTTCACTCAAAAAGGAGGACAAGTAAAGGACAGTATTCCCACAAAAGAAAACCAAATATAGGACATTAATCATCGCAAGGATGATGTCAGACAACCTAAACCCAGCATTCACATCCTAACAAGGCTGTACGTGAAAAAATTAGAGCAGGCCTGCAGGGCTCAACACTCTTGCTGGGAGGATGTTTTAAATTATAATGCGCATGTAAATATTCGAATTTGCGTAACGTCTGTTTATCTAGCGTCTTTTAGAGCGCAAAGCAAGTTTATAAGTAATCAGACCTGGAAGAACACTCAATCTATGTGGTAATCCTAAACAAACTGACTAATCTACTCACCACCCTGTTATTACTCAAATCCTTAATTTGATTTCGGTCCAGCGTGTCTTGTTTGCCTGCGGGGAGCGAGGTAATATGTCTACACGGGCGACTATATAAAGGCCATAATGAAAGATTTAGCAATGTTATCAAGCAGACAAATGTCATAAACAATATACATCTGCTTTATTTTGCGGTATGCAAAAATAAAGGTGCATGCATGGTAAACAAAAGTATAAATATACATCTCAAATGAGTATGAACAATATTCAAAACAGACTACTGGCTATTTTCACAGATAAATGCTTATGGCTAACATGTTCAGCATATGTGAATGTGTTGGGAGGCTGTGGCTGTGTCGCTCCCTGCTGGTGGTAGTGAAATTACACTTTAAATGTTACAACTTAAGGACACTTTGTTGTTGTAGTACTGTCTTAACGGGCCAAAAGCATTGAATACAGTTCATTAAAATGCATCATGATTAAACAATCAACTATTATAAAACATACACATACTAAAACCCTAGTTTATAAAAAAGGATATCCTTTAGAGTCCGTGTAATACCTGAACGGCAAGCAGCTTTAGTGTTTTGGAAGTTGTTAGACTTAATAACTGTAGTGTTAAAATACTCACAAGTGCGTTTTATAGCACCTTTGATTAATCTGAATGTTGAGTATAAAGGCATATATCAATATAATATAGAACTGAAGGCACTGTGGCAAACACCAACACATGCATCTATACATAAACTCTTTAGCATGTGTATTTCATCTTTGGCAGAACAGCTGACAGCTGTTTATATCATAATGTGTGTGTCCCTGAGGCCCTGTACACAAGGTAGCAAACAGACCACACACAACGAGGCACACTGGCACTGAATATCATTTAACACATTTTTCTCTCTTCACACAATCAGACGGACGAAAGACACAAGCACAAACACAAACACAAACATACACACAAAATTATAGGATACGTGCTCTATCTGGGCCGCCAAGTAAAAGTTCATGTTGCATAAAAAAATATAAAGGCAGCGAAGATAAAAGCATCAATACTGTGGATTGAGATTGAAAAATAGATACAAACACAAAAATAATAGTACGATCAGTCCAGCGTTTGGCGGAATCAATACTGAAACCAGCATGTGATGAAAGAGTGCAGATCAAGTCCAGTGGTTTTCAAATCCACACACTGCACGTATTATTCCTTCTCTGCAGGCGGACAATGTCTAAATCATGAACTGAGTGTATCCCTCCGCCCCCGTTACGATAACGTCCATCCATATTCTCATAGCTTCTGGAGAGGGCGCCACCATGTAGTAGACGCGATCGTGAGTCTTCACACTGAACGTGAGAGAAGGGTTTGGACTCTAAGAGAAAATGAGATAGAAGGGGTAAGGTTACAGTTTGGCCTCTAGGGGGCAGCATTGAAACGTTAAAAGAAATCTTGTTTAATAATTATTAAATAGCAGTAATTAACTTATTACAGACTTGAAAGTCATCACTAAACATTAGCCATTTATAGAGAAAAAAACATTCATAATAAATGTCATGGGCAAATGTTAGTTAATTTTAAATGGTAATATTTTAAGTTAAATGTTATTAATAATGTCAAATGTTAAAAAAGCTAAATTTTAATTGACATTAAAATATTTACATTACTATTAAATATTAACATTATTTTATTTTTATTTTTTGACATCAATTAAATCAAAATTAAAATTATTATAAACAAAGTACAGAGCTTATTATAGTGATATACAGTTGAAGTCAAAAGTTTACAGAATCCACAAAATGTTAATTACTTTACCAAAATAAGAGGGATTGGAAATGAAGAAGAACAAGGTATATTTGTCTTATTTTGTCTTCCATGAAACATGCAAGTATCTTCTGTAGCTTCTAAAGGGCATTACTAAATGAAATAATATATATAATATTTAGGCAAAATAAGAAAAATGTACACATCTTCATTCTGTTCAAAAGTTTTCACCCCCCAGGTCTCAATGCATTTTGTTTCCTTCTGAAGCATCAGTGAGCGTTTGACCTTTCTGTAATAGTTGCATATGAGTCCCTCAGTTGTCCTCAGTGTGAAAAGATGGATCTCACAAATCATACAGTCATTGTTGGAAAGTGTTGAAATACCCAAAGTGCTGAAAAAACTAAAAATTTGTGGGGTCTGAAGGTTTTTTCTGAAGAACAGAACTGTTCAGAACAAACAAGGGACTCATAAACAACTATCACATTAAAAACAGCTGTGTCATTTGGGTAACAACACAATATTCAGAATCAAGTGTATGTAAACTTTTGAACGGGGTCATTTTCATAACCATTATTTTCTCTTACATGTAAGAGAAAATAATATGCTTATATGTAAACGTCTTACGTGAAACATCTTATTCAGGTCAGTGCTAAATAAAAAATAACATGCATTTGTATGATCCCTCTTATTTTGATAAAATAATTAACATTTTGCAGATTCTGCATGGTGCATGTAACTTTTGACTTCAACTGTATAGACTGATAATTATCAGCTTTAGAAGAAAAGTACCTTGTGAGCACTCTTTAAGTGGTCGTAATACACTTCCTCTATGGCCTGGAAATAAATCACTCCTTTCAGTTTGGCTTCGTGTTTATCTGCAACCGTACAAAAAGTACCAAAATCAATACTGATATCATTTGAATCGACCAGCTCCATAAGTAAATAAATGAAGTTAAAAATCACCTGCATAGTAGCTCAGGGTCCTGCGGTTACGGTCGAATACAAACCAGCGCTTTTTCCAGGTTTTGATTTTGCCACCCATCTTAATAAGGAAGCCCCTGCAGGTTTTCTCTGTGATAGAGACGTGGTAACAAGTCTCTGTATTGTGGCCGGCCGAGTCGATGTGGCCACGTAGGTCGAAGTCGTCCTTTCTTACAGGCAGGTAGCGTGTGAGGGGACGAGACTGCGGCAGGGCAACATACAGTATAGGACATTAAATTTCGGATATTAAATTTTGGATATTTATTCATGTTTATTTTGTGCTGAAACTGGTAGTAAAGTGGAGGAGACGATCAGTTCATGTTCTCGTTTTGAACTGAGGCGCTACAGCAATCTGTCATTTTACATTAAACAGCGCCAAAACGCATTTATTGTTTGAATACTGTAATAAAATGAACAGAATTTATAACTGAGACTTCATATCAAAAGTAACAAAGCACAAAGCTTATCGCGATTCATTGGATGGGAGGTGTGCTACAATGTTCCATTTATTAACTAAAAACAGGCTAGATGAAATCGATTCTTGAGATTTAAGAATCAATATCATTTTGTAAAAATGAGATTTGATTAGGATAGAGAAATTAAGATTTTTTTTACCCAACCCTAGTTTTAGGTTTCACTCATGTCTGAGATGTTATGGGGCGAATTACAAAACAAAGATACTTAAAGTTAGGTGTTTGTTCAATAGCAATGCATGTCTTCGCACAGAACTCACCTGTGCTCTCTGTTTCTCACGAAGTTTGACCTCTCTTTCGATGAGTTTCTGCCTCCTGCTGGTTTCTTCTTGCAGCCGTTTTTCGAGCTCTTCTCGCCGTCTCCTCTCCTCATCAAGAGCTCTGCTCTTGCACTCCATCTCTCTCTCCTGAGACACAAACAAATGATAGTGTTCTGTACAGATACGCACTGAAACAAGTTGCTTTTTAAAGCTGCACACAATTAGTACTCTCCGTTCCAGCCTAAACTCCCATGAACGACATCAGAAACAGGAAGAACGGCTTGTTTCCCACAGCGTTCCTGCATTTCAAACCAAATTTGTTGCTGTTTATGGCTGACCGAGAAACTTCTAACAGAGCAAACAAGCTCACGGTTTAAGATTCCTTAAAGCCAAATCGGGGTTCATCTTGGTTTACGGTGTACTGAAATACTGGATTGTAAAACTGATGTTAGGAAGTGGCAGGTTTGTATGGCGCTTTCGTTACCCTGTGTTCCAGGAGCCGGTGCTTTTCTGCTTGAGCCTCCCGAAGAAGACGTTCCATCTCCTCCATCCTGGAAACATTGGAGGTGCTGGCGCTGTAGAAAAAAAAATATGGGATTAGGCATTACATTTTACTTCTCAGAGAAATCTCAACTACTTATATGTTACCTACAGTGAGAAGAATGCGCACACTTGCAAATGTAAACATTTCGTATGTGCACTGGCATGTATGTATATATGCTGGAGAACACAGAAGGAACCAATAAAGCTGGTCAGCACTGGAACACATTAACAATCCAGGAATAGAGAGCTTGAGAGTGCGGCCCACTCAGTCTGACGTCTGATGCTTTCCATTTAGACTTCAAACAGAACACGTGGAATAGATCTGACCAGCCCCTCCTTTCAGTAAAACTTCAAATTTCCCCCTAAAACCTTCACAAACCGCTTGGCTCCTCAATATTATCCCTGAAACCTTCACCTGTAAAGAATATATGAGAATCATCTTCCATGTCAAACCCCATACTGTACTTTTTGTCATTACTGGCATTCCCAAAACAGCTGTCCATAAAACAAAACATACTCTCCAATAATACACTTTCCAGTAACCGATAACGGACAGTGACAACAGCAGTTGTTCAGGAGTCCCTTGTTTGTCCTGAACAGCTAAAATGCCCACTGTTCTTTACAAAAATCAATCAGGTCCCACAAATTTGTTTTTTCAGCATTTTGTGTATTTGAACCCTTTCCAACAATGACTCTATGATTTTGAGATCCATCTTTTCACACTGAGGACAACTAAGGGAATAGACATACGCAACTATTATAGAGGATTCAAACACTCACTGACGCTTCAGAGGGAAACATAATGCATTAACAGCTGGGGGTGAAAACTTTTTGAATTTGAAGATCAGGGTAAATTTAACTTATTTTGTCTTCTGGGAAACATGCAAGTTTCTTCTGTAGCTTCTGAAGTGCAGTACTAAATTAAAGATATTTAGGCAAAATAAGAAAAATGTACACATCCTCATTCTGTTCAAAAAGTTTTCACCCCCAGCTCTTAATGCATTGTGTTTCCTCCTGAAGCATCAGTGAGCGTTTGAACCTTCTGTAATAGTTGCATACGAGTCCCTCAGATGTTGTCAGTGGGAAAAAATGGATCTCAAAATCATACAGTCATTGCTGGAAAGGGTTCAAATACACGAAAATGCTGAAAAACCAAAGAATTTGTGGGACCTGAAGGATTTTTCTGAAGAACGGCAGGCAGTTTAACTGTTCAGGACAAACAAGGGACTCGTGAACAACTATAACTAAACAAAAAAAACACAGCTGTGGATCATTCAGGTACCAACACTGTATTAAGAATCAAGAGTGTGTAAACTTGTGAACAGGGTCATTTTTATAAAAAATTATTTTCTCTTGTGTACTATCGTATTTAGACTATCGTATTCTATTGTGAAATATCGTATTAAGGTCAGTACTAAATAAAAAATAACATACATTTTGTATGATCCCTCTTATTTTGGTAAAATAATTAACATTTTGCAGATTTTGCAGGGTGCATATTTGACCTCAACTGTAAATGCAGTCAATCAGTGTACATAATTTTCTTTCAGAAACATATAACTCTGTTTAAGAGTTGACAAGTTGGCTATTGGTGGTTTGATAAATGGAACAAAGAATTACAACTTGTGCAAATATCAAAAAGGAGGACTAATCGGAATTCAATGAGCATATACTGATGACTTCATAGCTGTCAAACAGATTTCTAATTACTGTGCCAGTCTTGCATGCATAGTAATTTGATTTTTCTAGATGCATCTATGAACACATGCTGTGCGCAAGTCTACTTCAGACTTGTTTTGGAATCTGACGACAGACAGCTGTCAATCATGAACAAGATTCCTCTCCATGCAAGTTTTTATGGTTCTTATAGCATCAAAACAGGCTTACAAAAGCTTTTTTTTTTGACTCTTAGTTGTTAATTCACAACTAAAGATGTAATTCCAGAAGATCCAAAATCCAAATCAAGACAAACCCATCATGCACTCATTAAACCCTTCATGCAAACCTGTTCCATTTTGTCTACAACAGATTTAAAATCAAACAAACAAATGATTTAGTTCATGTTATTCATTGTTGTTCCATCTGATCGCCAAGCCGTAACATCTGGCCACCTTGTTTCCATCTTTTCCATACCTCTGCACACATTGTATTCCTCTTGTGTCCTTCATCAATCAGTTCTTTCATCTTTATGATATCTTACCGGTGATGCCGGAGATGAACAGAGGTCATTCCTGATTTAGAACCCCAAGAACCAGCAGAGAGAAGTGGAACACAACACACATAACACACAAAGACCCAAGAACAGCCTGGACCCGCGCTCTGCGGCTGATTACATTCAAACTGGGGGGAAGAAACCCTGAATCTGTTTCCTCTAACTGTTCCTGCTGTAACCTGAGTGGATCCATCCCCGGAGCAGAGGAGGGGGTACCAACGGTCCTTCTTGGGCCCCTTAGAACTCACATTATTCAAGCAAACCACTCAAATTACACAAGCGCCGATCCGCTGCCTCCAGCGCGCACACACGTATGCGCGCATAGAGCATAAACACACACCGCTCTGAGAAATGACCTCATGTGGTCTCATCTGTCAAAGTCTTTTCACTAAGGTCTTCAACTAATCACGCTTAAACAGACTTGAGGTTTATGGTAACCTACATGAGACCAGTCGCCAGAGCGTTCAAATATGGTTCCTGGACTTCAGTTGCTTTGTCTTTCTCTCTATTCTTTCCTCACACGTTGCCCTTGTCCTCAGTATTTCATTCACTGTACCACAGACAGAACTCTTGGCTTAAACTACAATAGGAGCTGTGGAAATGTTTTCAATTACAAAGACATGGTATGTGTCATGAGTTTATACGATCCATCTGTAGATCTGGAAACGCACTACAGAATCAAAATGGGGACACAGCATAGATTTCTGTTTTTATACACATATAAATACTCTATTTTTAAATATTTTTTTTATTTATAATTAAATTTAAAACACCGCTTTGGTAGTTTGGGTCCAGTGAAATTTTATATTTGTTGTCTTTTATGCTCACCAAGGCTCTATTTGATCAAAAATACAGCAAGAACAGCAATAATGCAAAATATTATTACAATTTAAAATATCTGTTTTGTGTTATATATATTTTAAAATTTAGCTGATTTTTGTGATAGCAAA
>JAHKKF010531889.1:8755-20440 GCA_019740295.1 Labeo calbasu | reverse complement strand
TATATATTGACGAGTGTCTCCGGGCTCATCAGCGTCGCCCTGGCTACAAACGATCTGCACCTGCACGTCCTCATCACCGCTGATCGGTCACTGCTGCTTCCTAATCAACGGCACGGCTTTATAAGCCGCTTGTTCTCTCAGTCAGACAGACGATCGTCTCGAGCTGGATGCACGGCAAACTAACCTCTGTTCTTTCCTCTCGTAGAAAGCAGCGAGTGACCAGCAGCCCTCACTGGAGCACCCCTGGACACCCACTTTCAACCACACAAGGAACACATTGAGCACCAGCCGCACCAGCTGCACCAGCTTCACGCCTTCTTTTCTCCGTCACTTTCACAAGTATTTTCAATAAAATCCACTCTCCGGGGTTGTTCACTCAGCTTACCGTGTCGTGTGATTCTTCACCCGTGACTATATTTTATATATATATATTATATATAATCTCTATCACAAAGGCACTTCCTATTAATGTATTGCCTCTATATCTGTATCCTTTTCTCTAGTTTTACTTCTGCTCAAGCTCACTTGTAAAAACTGCCATGACAGTACTGTGGGAGTTGTTGTTCTTGTATGATAAATTATTTTCTCATTTGTAAAGCACTTTGCATAAAGGCTGAAGATAATGCAGGAGCTATATAAAACACTGAGAAACTCTATAACAAAGATGAAAGCACAAAATGACAACAATTGTGATCTTAAATGCCATTCAGTCAAAACAACTCATTGTGATTGTAATGGGTGTTGCTGCAAAACAATGTAGCATTCAGGAATTTTCCAGAGAAACTTTGCGTAATTCTAGAGTGGGTTCTGTCAGTTTGTGAGATTCACACAACTCATTACTAACATATTACATTTCAGTAATAATACATCATTTTAGTCACTGTGTGCATATCATAGATTAGCACTTCATTTTACATGTGAATAAAGTGCTCTTCTGTGCCCTACTGATATTTTAACTAATGCAGTAGGCTACACTGTCCCACAAATTAGCTCCCACACGTATTTCTAGTAAATCTGAAAAACCTTGATTAGCTAGTTCAGGTGTGTTTAATTAGAGTTGGTACTAAACTCTGCAGGACAGTGGCCGTCCAGGAACAGATTTGTTTGCACACACCTAGTCTTAGCCTCAGATGTCATGCCCACAGCTGATTATAAAGGTTTTATTGGTCGTATCAATCACAGTCTTGATTTCCTTTGCTACAAACAATTACTACCCCTAAACTTACCCCACACTTGACCCTAACCTTAACCAGTGAAATTGCCTGCACGGTGGGATTGGCACTGAATAGCTTGGTGGATAAACTGGACCTCACCGGACAATGGGACCTTTTTAGGTACACTCAGCGTCACTACACCCTCCTACCCTGCGAAAACAAAGCGATAGAGTAAAACCGCGAGAATAGGGGAGCTTTTCAGTAACCCTCCTCTACTATGTCCCAGTGTGCCCTTAAAGTATATACTCTTTTAATGAAAAAAGTACACACTTTAAAGTGTGTAGTAGAAGAGTAGGCAAGCTATGGGACATACTATAACATCACACAATGCGTCTTTATGAATGTTCTGTCACATTGTTACATGCATAGATATAAAATATGTATAGATTCACCATTCGATCACTCCAAGCACATAGTTGCATCCACCATCTTGGAACGGTGAACTTGACGTCATTCACCATATTATAGGTTTGCAGACCAATGGCTGTGCAGGATTGTGGCATTTCAAATATTCAGCGATTACTATAGTGAATGATGTCAAGTTGACCAGTACAATATAGCGGACGGCTTACGTAGAGTGGCCCATAGAAACAGTTGCTAATGAGGCATCTACAAAAAAACAAAAAACAATATATATATATATATATATATATATATATATATATATATATATTTATATATATGGATACATGCATCCTGTCACTGTTAACTGGCCTGTCAATCATCTTGGCACAGTTAACATCCTTCACATTTCATTAAACTTAACTTGCTACAGTATTGGAAAGAAAAGAAGTAGCACGTTGACCTGCCAATCGTGGGCCTTTCAGACCAAAAACTCATATTTTCTGGATAATAATGTTTTTAATGGTTAATGACCAGACGGATGTTTATAAAAGTTCACATTGCTGTTGCAGATAAAATATAACACAAAGTCCAATGGATTGTGGGCAATATTAGCCAATCACTGGAGTGGGTAAAGGCTAGAAGGGAGACAGCTCTGGCTACTGGGCATGCGCACATCAATCTAGTGTTTTTTTTTTTGTTGTTTTTTGTTTTTTTGTCACACTGTACAACAATAATACTGTATTATAGTAAGGGCTAAGTTTAGGGTTGGAGTAGGTGTAGACCTTAATAAAACACAATCTAATAGGCAGAAAAAAATTAATTGGATACTTCAAAAATCGACCTGAAATAGTAGACCATCCGGGGACTTTTGGCACACTCTTTTCAGCATACTATACATTGGGACACACTTATTCTAATCTCACATACTACTTAGGATGGATAATATAACCATTGGGACACAAGGCCGAGGCATCGAGGCATGAGGAGGCTTCCAGAGGAGTCAAGAGCGAGGATACACAGGTAAGTTATATGAGGAAAAAACTGACGCACACATAAATTCTCCTCCCCCTTCACATCTGTTGTAATAATTCACATGTATATTTTTGCAGTTTAAATAAACCAATCATATCTGTATATTGCAACAGGGCATCTTGCTTTATGAATGCCTTAAACGACGAACTTTAACAACATAAGGGAAGATCCTTTTAGCACTTTTAAGTGATGCTTGAGTGGTCAAGAATATTCCACCATGCATCCTTTGATTCCTCCGTTCTCACTTTCTTTTCTTGCATCCTTCCCGCATATCCTGAAGGACGCAAGGAAAGGAAACGAGGATGCACAAATAAGAAATGAGAAGCACCCAAGGACACACTTGAACTAATGTAAAAAAAAAAGTTCAATGCCGCCTCCTAGTGTACTTGTCCCAGAATAACACTAGTGTGTGCTCTTATATGTATTTGCTGCAACATTTTCCCCCTGCCCGACCCCAACTCTCATCATCTGTGATGAGTCACATAGGGGGACTAATAAATTCTCAGCGGACAGAACAACACAGAGAATCTAATAGATCATCTCTAATGATCTATTAGAGATCATCTTTAAATAATGGACTTCCTATTTTCAGACAAAAATAAAAGTGTTTTTATAATGCCCCAAAAGCCCCAAAATGTCCTTCAAAAGCCAAAAGTGATGCTGTGTTTGAAGTCTCCCCTTTGTGGTTTTGCTTTCTTTCAGGAACCCCATAAAGAAAACCACATCATATACTCGAGTGTTAATGCAAAATGATTTGATCAGTCTATTAGCATTTTCTGTGACCAATATGTATTATAATAGTATTAAAACAAGTCAGACTTGAGAAAGAGTTTTACTACAGGATATACACTGTGTTCAAAGAAAAGCTGTTTCTGCTTGCACAATATAGTTGCCATTGTTTAGTACTGTTTTTAGTGTTGATACTGATTCATGAATGATGATAATTTCCATTAGACCTGATTGTTTAGGCAACCTTTAAGACACATCAGTAAGTAGTAAACTGGATATACAATTGAAAATTTAAATTCATATTTATTTATATTATAAATTGTTTATTTTAAACTGTGTGTAAAAACAGATGGTAATTTTAAAGTAAGTAATTTAATTCAAGCATTGTACATTGTCATGCCGTCCTGTTCCACTTGATGGCAGTACAATCTTTTTTCATTTATGTGTGTAACGATGATGTTAAATTCTCCTTACAATGATCCACATGTGTTTGTAGATCTGACAATCATAGAACAGCAAAGCATGTCAGAATACACACAGATCACCTGTTGCCCACAGATTGGGGATCTGCCACAGGTCAGTAAACAGTTCATCGGATCATGACTGATCTGATTCTGATTTTTATTTTATTTTATTTTATTTTTATTTTACTTATTTACTTTATTATTATTATTATTATTATTATTATTATTATTATTATTATTATTATTATTATCGGTTACACCCTATTTAAAACAGATTCATTTGCAAAGAATGTTTCTCTGTCTCTAACAGAAATCATTGCTGGATCTGGGCAGAACCAAGACAGCTGTGAACTATCAACACACAATGAAACTCTAAAGGCAGATCTTAAGAGAATATCACTTTGACCCAGAGTTCCTGTAGGAATCTTTGAATTATTGTCTTTTGTATTATATATTATATAAAATTATATTCAATATTGCTATTTCACCTTGTTCAAACTCTGTGTTTTAAATTTTCAGTCAGCTTTTTTGTATATGTAATATTTAGAGTTTATATTAAACATCACCAGAGGGGGCTACAGACAGCATTTAAAGCATCTTATATACAATATACTAATTTCTATAACAGTCATCTGATGAATTAGTTGTTCAGTTTGTCAGACAGGCATGTTTACTGGAACACTGAAAATCAATAAATGTATTTTACATTTTAGCTCTGAGTTCATCCAATGCTGTGTACCAGCGTATTATATATGCATACTAATACTAATACTCTCATGTACATCACAGGTAAAGTAGTAATATCTTATAAACAAAATCTTTTTCTACATTCATGTATTAGACTGTAAAAAATGCACATCTAAAACTGTTTATGTCGTTAATCAGTTGTGCCCCAGTAAAAATAATTTAGCCATGACAAAAAGTATCAGTTAAAGTTTGCCACGTTCTAACGGAAGATGTCATCATGGACTTTTACAGTAATTATTTGACTATTACATATCTCAATAGAGTCTAGCTTATGTGTTTGTTTGCGTGTGCAAGCCCTGTACAATGTGGTGAATTCATAAAAGAGACACTAGAGGGAGCCAAAGCAGAGCTCGACAACATGTGAAACTTGAAGCATGATTTCCTTCTTAAGCAACCTGCACACTCTCCGACGCAACGCATATTCAAAAGATTATGCCAAAAGTCCCTGAATGGTCAACTATCACCGGTACATTTTTAAGGGTGGAAACGTGCACACTTTAACGGTTGTACATTGTACTTTGGAGGTTGATTCGGTTTACAACTACAAACACGAATAAAAAGAACTACAAGCATGGTAAGATTATGCCAAAAGTCCCCGGATGGTCAACTATCTTCGGTAGATTTTTTAAAGGGTGGCGTGGATACGTGCACATTTTAACGGTTGTATATTGTACTTCGGAGGATGATTCTGTTTAGAACTACAAACACGGATGAAAAGAACTACAAGCATGGTTGAAAAGCGTGAGACCGGCAGTAAAGATGCCGCAAATGGAGGTCTACTTTGATGTGATTGGTCATCTTAGGCCAGCTTAAATGTAACTACACATATTATGAGCAGAGCTCTTAGAATTAAAAACTAACGACTGGCAGATCGACACGCTACTTGTTTTCATTCCAACACGTAAGAACTGTGTGAATAGTGTAAATATACTTAAATAAAATATGGAATGTGTATGACTGTGTTAACGCATACAGGATGATTGACAGACTAGATAACTTTTGAGCAGGGGTACAGTCAAACCTTTACGTATCATGGAACCTGATTCAGCTGCCATGATAAATTTATGTCAGCATTACACATAAGCTAACAGGATTGGTTGTAAGAATAATTTACGTCACAAAATATTCCAAAATGCTGTTTGATTTTCCTATCAGCAGATGTTATGCCTGTGTTTGTGCACTATAAAAAGACATAAATGTATAATGGTCATGTGATTGACTTGCTTTTCTGTGTTATCTTGATTGTGGCTCATGCTCTGGTGGTTTTATGTAGACTATAGGATGTGGTGGGAAACTGACTTTAAATCTATAAAGAGGAAGTAGATCATAAATGATGAAGCTCATGTAGAAAATTACAACTGTTTGCAGGACAAACTATATTTATCCTACTATTAAAATAAGAGCTAATTAATTCTCTGAACATCTCAGATTGCTTATTTTTAGTTTGTTGTTCATGTAATTATCATTAAAAGGGTTTCAACAATATGTGGTTCAACCTTTGAAGCTTTTAAAGGATGCAGCCTCTGAATTGGGACACGGTTTTATTACTATGAATGGGAGGAAGTCCCTAAGTAAACGCCAACTGCCAATTGATAAAGACATTATGTCACAGCAGCTGCCATTCAAAGCTCTGGTTTGCATAAAACAAGAAGTTAGTGTCCTGAGATGTGTGCTTAGAACAGCACATGTACATAACCTGGACCAACCTGAAATACAAGTGGTTTTAATGCTATTTCAGCATAAGAAACAAAGCAAAATGCACAGAAAGCATTTTATTTGGGAAATTGTGGTTCAGCAGAACTTGCATGATACAATCACAAGACACATAGCATAAAAACCTGACCTTTTTTTTAGTGTAGACTGTCTAGAGATCAAAATTCTGTATAATTTACATTCTGTGCCTTTAAAACTGTGTTGGAGTGCAAAGAGCTTTAAAACCACTAAGTTTAAATAGTTGATAAACGATTTGGTTCTGAAAGTTGAAAGTAATGTAAAATCGTATATGCCAAACATATGCAGTTATTGTAGCATTGCCACTACAGCGTTAACTGTACCCATTGAAAATGGCATTAAAATTGACAGGTTTGTCATAAAAATGTTTTGCACTGAAGCAGTGCACAAGGACCCTTTTATGCAGAATGAACTTAAGATGCTTTGTGACCTTACTTGCAGCTCAGTTTTAGATTCAAAATGATACCTGTGGTCAGATCTATTTAGGTCAGTGTAGAGCACAGAGCGTTTTTGTTGTTGTTGTTGAATGCAGCAACAGGTGTTTTGGCATACCTATTATTGGACACACAAAGGTGCATTTGAGTGTTATTGTGTATAAAGTGTATCTGTGCCCACAGCGAGTGCTTTGCTCATAAGCTCTTGTGAAACTCCCTTACCACCCTACCACACTTTGTGCTTCACTGAAAACAAATGCAGTGGGAACGCTTCAGAGAACTGGAATACATACTTCAAATACAGGTACAAGTTTAGCTTGAAATGAGGGTAGTGTTCAGTGACATTTACTAAGAAATGTTTCTCTATAGTGACACAGCTTCACCGTCATCATTCTAGATGTCGTCTATGTCATTAAAGGTTTTTAATAACACCCATTTGATCAGTAGGATGTGTTGAATGTAGATTATCAAAAAGATTTGAAGTTTGGGGAAAAGCATCACGTTTCAAAACTAAAAAATGTAAATAGCAAGAAACTTTTTGACCTGATGGTGGCACTAGTTTGAGTTTAAAAGCATAAGCTTTTATTGCTTGGCCACAAATTGCATTTCCATAAATAAATATGTAAATGATTGACATAAAAGTAATAAGACACATTGGAGGTCTAATAAAAAATTGGAAACTGTTGTTTCATTTTAGTTATGATGTGTCAAAGTATTGCAAATATGTTTAATCTTAACCTTCTGATGAGAAAGTTGACAAGGTGAGTTTTAGCTGGAAAGGAAACAGTGGCCTACCAGAAACCAAGGTGTCAACAGAAAAAAAAAAAAGTCTTCTAGAGGTTAACTGAGAGGAACAAGGCTGTTACAGCTTCTCTGTGGTTTAGGGGTCATACAGTGCTGTGTGAAATAGCATTTACTCTATTCATGCAGTATATATGTACACAGTGAACATAAGGTGAATTTTTGTGTGCATATCTTAAAGCTTCCTGATGTTATGTAAATGTGGTTTGCAATGCAAATTGCATGTTGGTTCACTTAGACTCTATAGAGACAGACCCAGATATGTCGTTATGTCCCATCCCAGAAGAGAAAAACAAATTAATATGAGACGTTCGTTATTAAATGTGGTCCAACTCCAGCTGGAAGATCATTACTTTAAGGTACTTAATGACTTCATGGTGGCCAAAGGCCAAAATAACAAACAAAAGAAGTTATTAATCATAACATGCAAGTAACTTGATCATAATACAAAGTAACTTCTCTAACTCCCTGACAAATAATCCAAAAACAAATGGCAGGTCAACCCTATATACTCCTTAGTCTCTAATAACATCTGTAGCATCTTTGAACATTAACAGGAGACATCCGTATCAAACATGCGTTAAATATATATGCTATAGCTTTGATCTGTCATTGGGAGGAGATATAAATGGGCCTCACAACAAAAGGACCAATGCTGGAATGAACTCCCCATCTAAACACCTTTTAACAGGGTTCCCATGGGTCCTTGAAATCTTTAAAAGTTTGTGAATTAAAAAAAATAATAATAATATTTTGATAATAAACATACATAAATACAGGTCCTTGAATTGAATTTGTGCAAGAAGTTTTCTTGAAAAAATTCCATATTATTCCCACCATTTCCACAAATGTGTTATTTCGCCACTATTATGCAAAACAGAAACACAACAAATAGAATATCAGATTTCTGTCATATGGCCAAAAAAAAAGAAGCTTTTTTGCATAGTTGTGTTTGACACAATGTAACCTTGCTCTAACCTGAAATGTGTCCCCACATTAAGTCCTTGAATTTGAGAGTATTGGACATGGAAAGTCCCTGAAAGGTCCTTAAATTTGAAGTTAACCAAGGTGTGGGAACCCTGTTTTAAAGGTATGTGCCACACTACCCACCAGTTAACCAATCCTTGCACACATCTCACATATAGTTGTTATTTTCAGAAGAAACTAGCAAAGCCCATTGGTGAAAATGTGCATACCTTGCATAAATCTGTTTATGTGTGTCAGGAGGAGAGCTTCCCAGATACATCTTGGCTCCTCTCAAGGTTTCTTCTTTATCAACATGTGCATATCTCAAAATTCCGCTGGCACAGATGTTTTTTGTAAGCACGCTTCTTAGAAACCAACATTAGACCAATATGTGAAGTCAAGTGCACTATAAAATTAAACAGAAGTGACGGACCCTTTATAAATTATTATACTCAGCAATAGTTTAAGTTTCAGATGCAAAAAAAGATGGAATTATAGATAACTCCATAACCGTACACTCATTTTACAGTTAAGGAGAAAAGGCATGTATGCAAACTGGTAAATTCTATTTATAATCATTTACACAATATGATATATAAATTTAAAAAATAAAAAAAAAAACTATAAAAACTGATCACTTTGAAAGAACAAGAATTAGGATTGGGATTTATACTAAACTTAACAGTAAAGTCAGTACTAGAGACCTAAGCGCTATTTGTTTAAGTAGGAAGGGCATATTTGATTTTCAGTCGAGAGAGAGAGAGAGAGAGAGAGAGAGAGAGAGCGTGTGAGCGTACGAAACGTCAGAACCGACTTTCATAAATTCAAACCTAATGGAAATATCTTTGGAATGAACTGGATTATTCCCCTTGCTTTTAAATTATTAATTCTTTCTATGGATATATTTTTTTGTCATTGAAGATATTACGGAATATGTGAGCTATCTGAGAATGGAAATTCTTTTTGTAAGCGGACCTGATCGTTGAACTTGTTTTTCGAACGCAGTCGGTTTTCGCGTCATGTTTACTGTGCATATCGTTGAGTGTTTATTGAGAAGTTCTGGAAAATGATTCACAGCACATCTTTCTTCTGTCTGTGTTTTTTGCTGTCGAATGGTACGTCATAACATCCTTTGTGTTAACAATTGCAAATTCCAGATTAAGAATTCTTGCCAGAAAAAAAAAAAAAAAAAGTTGTATAAAATCTATAAAATAATTTTGAGAAAACGGTTTTAAAGATATGCATTATATTTTAAAGCTATAGACATAAATGGATAAAGTGTTGTAAAGAAACACTTAAAAGTGTATTTTGAATGTTTTCTTTCCAATAGTACGAGGAAAAAAAAAAAAACTTAATGAAAAGACAAAACTGACTAATGCTTTGAAAAAAATATGTTTTTGTCTGTAATGTCTTGGATTTAGTGCAGTATAATTTTATTCTAGTGGATCTTCCTCAGTAAGGAAAATGTTTTTGTTGTTGTTGTTGCTTGAACTGTATATATATTTTTTTTTCTCCAGGTGTGTTTGGTGGCGATACAGATGAAGTAAAATCAGTATCAGCAATAGAGGGAGATTCTGTCTTTCTAAACACTGATGTTAAAGTACTCAGAGAAGATCACATACTCTGGACGTTTGGACCTCAAGAGACTCGTATAGCTGAAATCCACAGACAGAACATCTACACAGATGTCACTAATACAACATTCGAGAAAAGACTCCAGATGGACAGTCAAACTGGATCTCTGACCATCAAAAACATCAGAACTGAACACACTGGACTTTATAAACTACAGATCATCAGTAACAGAGGAACTTCACACAAGAGATTCAGTGTTACTGTCTATGGTAAGTAATTGGTGTTCTGCCCAGGATGATCCAAACTGTAATGATTCTCAAAACTGAAACATTTTTCCCCTGATTAATCTGTAATTTAAACAATGACAAAACCAAAGTGTGAGTGAAATTTATTTTTTACACCCTGTTTTGCAAAACAGTTCTCTTATAATGCGCTATTGTTTTATATTTCCTAATGGGAATATCTATGAATAGACAAAAGGAAAAAAATATTGTTCAAGTTTTTTAGAGAAGCTGTAAACCCACAATTAGAAAGATAATTTAATAGTTATTTTGCAGTTTACATGAATAAACTAATGTAAGAATGATAAGTCAATTTAGTATGCAAATATAACAATGACATCATCAGTGTCCGTTACATTTGAAAGCACCAGAAGTCAAAGTCAGAAAAAAAATGCAAATAGGGATAGCAAAGGCAGAGTTTTTATGTCTAGTGTTCGTGATGAACAACGTCTTTATTGTGTTCCAGCTCTTCTTCCCATTCCTGTCATCACCAGTAACTCTTCCAACTTTTCTTCATCATCATCAGTGTCCAATTGTTCATTGTTGTGTTCAGTGGTGAATGTGAGTGATGTGAGTCTCTCCTGGTACAAAGGAAACAGTTTATTGTCCAGCATAAGTGTGTCTGATCTCAGCATCAGTCTCTCTCTACCTCTGGAGATTGAGTGTCTGGATGATTCCTACAGCTGTGTTGTTGCTTATTCATTCACCAACCAGACTACACATCTCAACAACACTGATCTCTGTCAGCCATGTTCACATATCACACATTCAGGTAGGCAGGTATTTCCCTCTAATCAATTGAATCAAACTTGTGTTTCATAGTATTTAGTCCATGTTTAAGGGCTTTAAGGTCATGTATATGTGTTCTCTCATCTGTGATGTTCTTAAACACTGACAGTTCACTGGTAGCAGAAATTATAATATAAAAATATTTGTCTAGACAGTCCAGGTGTGGCATTTGTCTTAAATTCAAGGCCATTTGCAGTGTAAAGGACGACATGCCTTTTGTCCCACCAAACATCCTGTTTCAAAAGCAAATACAAAGTAAAAAACTAATCATTTCTTTAATGATTGTAACTGATTGAAAGTGCTTTACTTGAATACCTGCTTATAGGTGAAATGTAATATGTTCAATCACCATAATTATTTTTTTTTTTAAGTTTAAACTATATTGTATTAAGATTACCTTTTTGGCTTTTTTCTGTGCATTACAGAACAGGAAAATGGTTTACGTCATTTCAACATTTCAGTAGTTCTTATAGCGCTGTTGCTGGTGTTCATAGCTGTAGTTGCAGGTTTGATGTACCACAGGAAGTGTAAACAATCAAAACAAGAAGGCAAGTATTGACATGCAAAATATATATTA
>JAHKKF010531888.1:10000-18352 GCA_019740295.1 Labeo calbasu | reverse complement strand
AATCTGAGCATATCACACCAGTCCTCAGGTCCCTACACTGGCTTCCAGTTATATTTAGAATTGATTTTAAAGTACTTTTACTCACTTATAAATCACTCGATGGCCTAGGACCTAAATACATTGCAGATATGCTCACTGAATATAAACCTAACAGACCACTCAGATCATTAGGATCGAGTCAGTTAGAAATACCAAGGGTTCACACAAAACAAGGGAAATCCGCTTTTAGCTATTATGCTGCCCGCAGTTGGAACCAGCTTCCAGAAGAGATCAAATGCGCTAAAACATTAGCTACATTTAAATCTAGACTCAAAACTCATCTGTTTAGCTGTGCATTTACTGAATGAGCACTGTGCTTCGTCCGAACTGATTGAATTATGTATAATCATTTTCTGTTTTTAACAGTCAATTTTTAAATCATTTTTAAATCATTATATCAATCAGTTTTTACATTTTACATTTTTTGTTTTATTATTTTTTTTTTTATTTTTTTATTTATTTTTTTTGGGGGGGCTTTGTTTCCATCTTTGATAGGACAGTGGAGATGAGACAGGAAGTAAGTGGGATCAGGAAAGGTCCATGAGGCTGGATTCAAACTCGGGAGACCCGAGGCGCAACTGTACCATGTGTCGGCACACTGTCCACAAGGCTATTGCCGCCGACACAAGATTGAATCTTTGAATTTTTTTGAAAAAGAGGCACAACAAATAATGTTGTGTCCCTTTAAGACGGAAGACATGCATGTAATACTGACACATTCGGTTTTTATCCACCTGTTTACATTCACTTAAGCCATAACTTATATAGTTTACGTGAGATACTCACATTTGGACTACTGTGTGTGCATTTGAGCACTGAGAACTGATTGCACGCTGTCTGAGAACAGAAGAAGTGGAGCCTGCGCGAGAGAGAGCACTTCTGGTGTTTGTCTATCAGCGTGATTCCGTCTATCACGCCTTTAAGTTAATCGACAACGAATTGTGACTACTGGGGAAAACGGGACACCTGGTGATTCTATCCCTCACCCTTCAGGTGCTGAGGCCATTGTTTCAGATCACAAGTTCACGTGTTGGTAGCCTATCTTTCCATTACGGCTGCCATACTGAGACTAGACATGCAAACGCCCCTTATCCAATTGCAATCTAATGACAGAGATGCACATTTTGAAAGAGGACAGCTAGCCTATAGGATTTATTTTCAGTGTCTGGTAGTCCTCAAATAAGTTAATATTCTTGTCCCGTCTAGTCTTGTTAACGAAGAGGTGGCATAAGATCAGATATTAGTTTTAGCTGGTCAACGTCGTCTTTGTCACAAATAAAAAAAAAAAAAGGCCATGGCGGGTCAGGGAGCTCGGGAAGCCATGGCGAAGCACACAGTCCTGGAGACCATGGCGGAGCAGACAGTTCAGAAGGCCATGGCTGAGCATACAATCCAGGAAGCCATGGCGGATCAGGGAGCTCAAGGAGCCATGGCGAAGCAGACAGTTCAAAGAGCCATGGCGGATCAGGGAGATCGGGAGGCCTTGGTGGAGCAGGCGGAGCAGGCAGTTCAGGCATATGGCCCCCCCCCACAAAATTTCTTGGGGGAAATTAGGGTCCTACAGGCCCGGGACAGTTTAGGAGGCGTGGGCTCTGGAGGGTGCCCTGGAGGGCACTCGGAAGGAGCGGGCTCAGGGGGCTCTGGCACTGGAGGGCGCTCAGGAGGAGCGGGCCCTGGAGGCACGGGCTCTGGAGGGCGCTCTGAAGGACTGGACCAGCGGAGACGTAGAAGGGCTGGACAGGCCCAGCGGAGACGTAGGAGGGTTGGATGGGACCAGCGGAGATGAAAGAGAAGGAGAGAGGATAGGGGCATCAAACCCATATGGGGAGCGCCAGGTCCATAATGTCCTCTATGTTGACATGGCTTGCCACATGAGAGGTCGGCGGGCTTGAGCGCGGAGCAGTGGCTGGCGGGCTTGAGCGCTGAGTGGTGGCCGGCAGGCTTGAGCGCTGGGCGGCGGCTGGTGGGCTTGAGCGCTGGGCGGCAGCCGGTGGCCAGTGGGCTGGTTTTGGATTGGGGCCGGACACTCTCTTCAGACACCGGAGGATCCCTTCCCTTCAGCTCAGTCCTGTGGTGTCTGGGAGGTCCACGGGGCGGTAGTAATTTGCCCCAATTCAGAACAGAGAGTTAAGTGTGGCATCGTCCAGCGCGTACTCCACGAATGAGAGATCTCTGCGGCCTAGGGCAGAAAAGTGAGCAGCAACCTCCATAATTAAACTGGTCCGGTCTTCTGTTACGTATCGTGCGAGGAAGGGGCGAACGAAGATGAAGATCAAAGATAAAGTCTTTATTATATTCCATAGGTAATTCCAAAACAGGTAATCAACTTTGGGTAATCAAAAAAAAAAATGTATTCATTAAACCATAGATCGGAGCCGGAGCTGCCACCTCTGGGGGCACTAGCGCATGCCACAGTAGACGCTGCCACCTCTAGAAGCTCTGCAGCGTAAGCTGTCACCTCTGGAGACTCGATGGTGGTACACGCGGCCCCTTTAGGTGGTTCTGCAGCCGGAGCTGCCACCTCCGGGGGCACTAGCGCAGACTCATGGTCAGAGGAGGCCTCTGGTGCTGACTCGTGGACAGACGAGACTTCTGGAGCTGACTTGTGGATGGACAAGACCTCTGGAGCAGACTTGAGGACAGACGAGACCTCTGGAGCAGACAAGACGTGACGAGACTCTGGGAGGTCAGACGAGACGTGACGGGGCTCTGGACGGACAGACGAGACTTGATGAGGCTCTGGGCGGACAGACAAGACGTGATGAGGCTCTGGACAGACAGATGAGACGTGAATTGACTCTGGACGATCAGACGTGACGTGACAGCTGTAACTTGACCTGACACAGGAAAAACAGCTTTGATCTTACTTGAAACGGCTGTAACTTGACTTGACTCAGGAAACACGGCTGTAACTTGACTTGACACAGAAACAACAGCTGTAACTTGACTTGACTCAGGAAACACAGCCGTGACTTTAGTTGACACAGGAGTGACAGCTGTGACATGACGGAGCGCCGTTTTCGCCGCCATTTTGTGAACGGGCTCTGCTGTCGCTGCCATTACGTGAGCTCCGGTGCGGCCACCATTTCACGAGCGGTTTTGCACACCGGAGTAACAATCGGCAAACTGGAATGTCCTGGGGCTTGCGGGGGACTAAACTTCTCAGCCAGCAGTTACTGTAGTTCTAGACTAAATGTGAACATGCATTAATTCATCTCACTCACAAAAACAGATTCAGTATTCCTCAAAATGAATAAAAACAGTGAAATGCAAACTCAGAATATGACGCAACCCTGCAATAATTAAATGTTAAATAAAACAAATATGTATTCAATTCTATTTTATTAACCAGTGTGTCTTTGCTGCTGACCTTCGATGATGCAATTAAACCATACTAATAAGCAAAAATTACTTCAGATAAACTAACATTTGTGCTTCATTTTTTTTTTTTTTTATAGCTGAAGAGTGATCTAAAGAGTGAAGCAAGCCCTGCCCAGATTTAAAAAGTAACGCAAAAGTAATGTAACACATTACTTTCCATAAAAAGTAACTAAGTAACATAATTAGTTACTTTTTCAGGGAGTAATGCAACGTTGTAATGCATTACTTTTAAAAGTAACTTTCCCCAACACTGCTTGTCGGCATCTGTCACAAGTAGGATCAACATTTGGATATATTTTAGACAACGTCCAATAAATTCTGTGAAGCAACTTAAATTGTATTAATGAGGGGCGAGCACAAATTGAGGAAGTATGCACACGACAAAGGGCTTTTGACCATTCCTCATCTGTAAAAGCATGGTTAAGATCTGACTCCCAAATTTGTTATATTTTTGACAGCGGCGAAATATCTGACAGTACAGTAAATTAAAAAATGGTTTTGTAAATATTGGACACAGCACCTTTAGAGACTTTTATTTCCAAAATTTGATCTGTCTCTTGTTTAACAGGTGCATGGGGAAATTGAGGGAATCTATTTTTTATAAATTCACAAGCTTGAACATATCGAAAGAAGTGAGTTTTTGGAAGATTAAATGTTTCTGAGAGATATGAAAATGTTATACAAATATTTACAATACCCCTTCTAAACAATAATGCGAAAGCTGCATCTGAAGGAGAAGATAAAAAAGAAGGATTTTTTTATACAGGAGACAAACCTGACATTGCCTGAAAGCCAAAGTGATTTCTGAATTGTTTCAAATTTTTAAGCTATGTACCACTAAGGAATGATGGTGTCGGAGCAAAGACGGTGTCGGAGCAAAGTCATTCGACTGTCCAACCCCTGATGCATGGCAAGTTCCTCAACCCCAAATCATCATTTCGATTTGCAACCTGGAATGTTCCGACATTACATCAAACCGGCAAACTGGCCCAACTCCTGGGAGAATTTGAACGCTATCATCTTGATATCCTTGCATTGCTTAGGCACGTTGGACAGCCAGGGGAAATTTGATAAGTGAAAATAAGACCTTCATATATTCTGTTCACAATCGTGACCATGTCAGCGGTGTGGGGACTGTCCTCTCTCGCCAAGCAGCATCATGCCTACTCTGTTGGCAGATAGAATAATTTCTGTACAGTTGCAAGGCATACATGTGAAGTTGACCTTTGTTCAGGTCTATGCGCCAAACAGAAGACGCCTCTGACACAGAAAAAGAATTCCTTCTATGATGATTTGCTACTTGAGCTTAACCACATTCCACGCCATGACCTTGTCATCGTTGCAGGTGATTTTTAATGCCCAAATTACTATGGAAAGGCAATCATTCGATCATGTGATTGGTCCCCATGGTTCAGCGACTGAATCCAATAACAACAGTATGCGACTCTTGACTTTTTGTGCTGCACAAGGACTTGTGGTCGCAAATACATAATTTCTACACAAGCAAATCCACAAGCAAATCCCGTCTCTTCACCAACACAAACGCACGCAAGCACGGAAGATAGCGCTGTCCTTTTTCTTAGGAAACCTGTGGACCTGTGAGTTTACACCGCTTTTCGACCAGCAGCTGTTGGCGGAGGGCGACGAGATCGAAGGAGATGAAGAGGAAGACAAGGAGATGTTAGCTCGCCTTCTTCGAGAGGAGCCGGATGATAAGGAGGATGATGCTATCCTGTCTGCAGCCCAAGCATCCATGCTAGTGAGCACGCAAAGTGAGATATGGCATCGACGGTGGGGGATTTCGACTTAGTTAAGGTCCATCCCTTGGCCTGTAACTCGGGATCCGGGAGTTAAACGATATATCTATGATGGGAAAAGGCTCCCTTCCCAACTTCCCCTGGCGAAAACAACTGCTCCCTGCTTTGCCGGCGTGCATAGCAGAGGTGAAGCACTCATGGGATAAACCTTTTTTTTCCATCGCGTGCCCGTCTCTTGATGTGAGTGAAATGGAGGGGCTTGGGCTTTTTAACCCACCCACGGTCGAGCAGTCAGTAGCCCACCACTTGCATCCGAACAGGCAGACTACTCTCTCATCGGCCAGCCCCTCCCTCCCTGGGAAAATGGAACGCTTCACCGCTTCCATGTACCAAAAAATGTATAAATCTTCGGCTCTAGCGGGGAGGGCACTAAACGTCACTTCACTGTTGATGGCCTATCAAGCCGAGTTACTGGAGGAGCTGGGCACGCAGCTCAACGCCGCTAATCCAAACCCGACGGTTTGGGAGGAGATCTGCAACATCACAGATCTCAATCTACGCACCTCATGTGGTGCGGTGCAAAGCTGCGGCTGTACCGTGGCTCTCTCCGTTGCGGGCGAGAAATCACTGTGGTTAAATATATCGAGTATTGGGGACAGAGAGAAATTGGATTTTCTTGACACTCCTGTAGACTCGAGTGGGCTGTTTGGCCCGACTGTCACGGCGATGAGACAGAGGTATGACCTCTAGAAGAAGGAAGGAGAAGCGTTTGACATCTGTCTGCCGCATAAAAGAGCCTTCCGCCCTGCTGTTCCCCCTCGGCCTGCTCCTCCAACGCAGAAAAGGAGGTTTTTGAATGTGACCTGCGTGCTCTAAACAAGCACTTAAGGAAGTACAAATTCAAGATGCTCACAGTCGGGGCTCTCACTCATTCAGTCCGCTGGGGAGATGCCACGGTCGATCTCAAGGATGCCTACTTTCATATAAGCGTCTTTCCGGCACACAGGAAGTATCTCAGGTTTTCCTTTCAGAACGAAGTGTACGAATTTGTTACTCTCTTGTTTGGGCTCAGCCTCACTCCACGTGTGTTCAGCAGATGCATAGAAGCAGCATTATCTCCCCTGAGACACAAGGGTCTGAGAATATCTGCTTATTTGGACGATTATCTGATTTGCGCTCATTCGCGGGAGCGCGCGGAGCGAGCTCATCAAGCTCATGTCTCATCTCACGAATCTGGGGTTCAGGATCAATTGTGCCAAAAGCCAGCTGATCCCGTCCCAGGAGATAGAGTATCTAGGCTTGCAAATAAACTCACTAGCTAGAATATCGTACTATGCTCTCGGAAAGGAGGATAATGGCATTTTATCAGTGCCTAGCCCAGTTTTGCGTGGGAAACCTGGTCTCGTTCAGGACCTGTCTCCGCCTTATAGGCATGATGGCTGCGTCACTGTCTGTGGTCCCTCTGGACTTGCTGAAAATGAGGAGCTTCCAGCATTGGGTTGCGGTGAGAATTACCACGGCGTGCGTGATGGCTCTTCATCAGTGGAGAAACCCCTGTGTATTCTGGACAGGAGAATACACAGGACTTGATGGGGAGCGTGTTTCTGAGAAAAGTAGTGACAACGGACGCATCCCTGGCAGAATGGGGAGCTGTTTTTCAGGGCAGGTCGGTAACGCCTCAGTTTCGCAGACTTCACATAAACATGCTGGAGTTAATGGCAGTCTTTCTAGCCCTGAAACATTTTCGCCCATTCTTGGAGGGTTTTCATGTTCTAGTCAGGACAGACAACACGACGGTGGTGGCATATATCAGTCGCCAAGGGGGAACGCGTTCGTTGCAACTGCACAATCTAGCACGCAAGCTGATTGTCTGGAGCGCCGCGCATTTCAGTTTGCTGCACGCAACGCACATCCCGGGAGTCCTGAATGTTGGAGCAGATCTCCTGTCGAGGGGCAACCCGTTATACGGAGAATGGGTACTCCACCCACAGGTGGTGAATAAAATCTGGGAAATTTAGATAGATTATTATTTTTGCCGTAGATTTATTTGCCTCGCAGGCAAACGCAAAATGTCCGCTGTATTTCTCTCTCAGAGACGAAAATGCACCCTTGGGTGTGGGGTCTAATTTCTCCCACCCTCCCACCCTAGACAGAGTAAGAGAAAACGGATTATCTCTCCTTCTGATAGCCCCTCACTGACCAGGGAGGCTGTGGCTGGCAGAGATTGTCCAGCTCCTTTGGGGAGAGCCCTGGCAACTCCCATTGCGACGGGCCTGCTGTCCCAAGCAGGGGGGCAAATTTTTCACCCCCATACGGAACGAATCAATCTTTGGGTCTGGCCTGTCAAGGGTTGAATCTAAATGCACTGGGGCTTCCCCAGGAGGTCATAAATACTATACAGAGTGCTAGAGCTCCATCAATGCACTCGCTGTATGATCTAAAATTGCGGGTCTTTGAGGACTGGTGCACTCGTAAAAAAAAGGAGTTAGTTATTCCTTTTCAGTGTGCGGTGAGTGAGGTTCTCTGTTTTTTGCAAAGCTTAATGAACAATGGGAGAGCGTTCTCTACCATTAAAGTTTACCTGGCTGCAATTTCGGCTTGTAATGTGGGTTTCGAAGGAGTTTCAGTGGGCTGGCACCGTCTTATAGGCCGTTTTATGAAAGGGGTGAGGCGTTTGAGAACAGTGTTGAAGCGACTGGTCCTGTAATGGGATTTGTCTATGGTCTTGAATGCTTTAATTCAGGCCCCATTTGAACCTCTGGAGAGTGTTCATATTAAGCTCCTATCATTGAAATTGGATGGTGGAGGCGATCGAACTAGCCTATACATCTATCTTGTTTGTGTAAAGGATGTCTAGGCTAAAATGCCACAACTTAATTCTAATATATTTAATATGTCTAATATACGGAGCTGATTTTCGTCACCTGTAATACACTTGCACTGACTACATTAGGCTAATTGTTAATAAACACCTTTGAACCTTACCTTGTTCATTTATGTAATTAGATAAATGCACATTTATTACTATCGATTTTAAGCGAATTTTAAATGTATCAAATTTAAAGGGGACGGTTCGATTTTGGTATTGTAAAACTATGTAAAATTATTGTAAAAAGTTGGTATTGTATAATTGTCACTTTTTATTTTAAAGATGTGTTCCACTAATCATAATATG
>JAHKKF010531888.1:0-7500 GCA_019740295.1 Labeo calbasu | reverse complement strand
CAGGCTGCAGCGAGATGCTAGACCGTGGCAAAAGACTCCCTCTTGTGACGTCATATCTCGCAATATTAAAAAAAAACGCTTTTTGAGAACTGTCAAGGAAATTTGTATTTTGTATTTTCATACAAGGATATATATTTATTTGGAAAAAAAATACCTTCAATATGCACTTTAAAGGTCACCTATTGCACACCTTTCTGGAGGTTTTTTTTTAGCTGTTGATGTCCTTAAGAATATATATTTGCGGTATAAGTGCCAAAAACCATCTCAATATATTTTTACAGCTCCTCTCTTAGGAGCTCTGTCAAGAACAGGTCGATTTTGGCCCGTCTAATTAATATTCATGAACCTCTCTTCTGATTGGCCTGTTGATTTTTGAGTGACGCACGGCCAGGCCAACCAGGGTCATGTATTGCTGTGGCTTAGTGATACTCAGTAGGATGTTTCAGAATGGTAATTATTATTATTATTTTTTTTTTCAAACACCACATGCAGTAAGTTATGTAACTATTGCTTTAGTAAAGCCCCTTTCACACTGCACGTTGATTCCGGAAAATAGCCGGAAAGTTGCCAGAGTGCTTTCTGTGTAAATGCAAACACGATCTGGGGACGATCCCAGATTGGGAACCTATTAACATTGCTGGGGTCAGTCCTGGAACAAGCACTGTGTGAACAAAAGCCAGAACCAATGCCATAAAGGCTGTGTTGTAGTGATGATGCACGTTATTGTGCGACTCTTCACAATGAAAAAATATGTGCAAACTGAAATAAAGCAGCGATCAAGGAGTTCCTCACCGCGCTGAAGCGCAGATCGTTCACCAGTTTAGTTTCAGTTTAGTGCAACGTACGCGTTGCATTACACGTCACATGTCTTTACGGGATCTTTACAGTTAGTGTGTAAAGCATGCACAGATTCCGGAAAATCACTGTGTGAATGAACCAAATTAAACAATTCCGGAACCAATCATGGGACACATTATCCGTGTATTTTCCGGAATCGCTGTGTGAAAGAGGCTAAAACTGACATGCCACTGGTTTCTTAAATTAATGTTGTTCGGAAGCCTGTACAGTCTCGACTTGTTTCCGTGTTGTTGTTACTCAGCAATGGCATGGACGCGATGTTGTCTGTGAGTTTGGCAAAAGGAGGGTGGAATGGTGGTTTGTGCTCGGGGTGGTGACTAAAGGCGGTGACTAAGTAGTTCGGACGTCACATTTTTACGGAAGGCACAGTTACTTTATGCAGGCTGTGTGCATTTTACTGTGGATTGACTGTTTTGAAACTTATATGGTAGTTACATAGCCCCTAGTTATCATGAAAAAAGCCAGGAAATTTCAGTTTTGACATTTTCAGATGTCACCCGGCGGACCCCTGGCGGAATGAGACAGGAAATCCTCTTCAGCAAGCGGTCCAGTATGTCCCGAGCCAGGACCCAAGATCTCTGCTCTGGACCATACCCCTCCCAGTCCACTAGATATTGAAAACCTCATCCACGGCATCTGGAATTAAGAATCCGTCTGACAATGAAGGCAGGAGCACTCTCAACCATCAGCGGAGGAGGAGGGAGGGGAGTGGAAACATAAGGGATGTGGGGAGAATGCAAGACAGCTTCAATACGAGAAACACGAAAGACAGGGTGGACACGACGGAGAGGATTAGGCAGATGAAGCTGCACCGCCACTAGACAGACAACTTTGACAATAGGGTATGGCCCAATAAATCTAGGCGCCATCTTATGTGATGGAACTTTAAGCGGCAAATCTCTTGTAGAGAGTCATACCCTTTGCCCACAAACATAATTCGGGTCTGCAGCCACTCTTTTGGATCGGATCAGCGTCTCCCTGGCCCTCCTCCAGGTACAGCGACAATGCTGAATAAATACCTGGGGGAACAGCAGCCTCGACAGCCTGGGAAGGAAGCAAATGGGGAATGAATGGGGAAAGCCCAGTCGAAGACACCGGCAAGGAGTTATGGGCATATTCAGCCCAAGTTAGCTGCTGACTCCAGGAGGAGGGGTTGTAAGAAGCCAGGCATCGGAGCATCCGCTCGAGATCCTGGTTAGCGCCCTCGGTTTGGTTGTTGGTCTGTGGATGGAATCCTGAGGACAGACTGGCGGAGGCACCCAGCTGTCGACAGAATTCCCTCCAAAAATGGGAGATGAACTGGGACCCCCTGTCAGAGACCACATCCTCCGGAGGACCGTGAATCCGAAAGACGTGGTCAATGAACCACCCGGGCAGAAGGGAGTTTGGGAAGGGAAATTAAGTGAACCGCTTTAGAAAAGCGATCTACCACAGTAAGGATCGCAGTATTGCCACTGGATGGAGGAAGACCAGTAACAAAATCCAGGGCAATATGCGACCAGGGGCGGGAAGGAATGGGTAGGGGATGAAGCAGACCAACGGGAGATCGATAAGATGTTTTATTTTGAGCACAAACCTTGCATTCCCCTACGAACCGACGAATGTCCTCTATCATGGTAGGCCACCAAAAACTCTGGTGGATGGCTGCCAGTGACCTCCTCACACCTGGATGACACGTTTGTAGGAGTGGCCGTATCGCAAGACGGCGGTGCAGACCGAAACAGGCACAAATAATCAACCTGCTGGGCAATCCAAAGGGGTTTCAACTCGAGCCAACGCACGTTTAACCTGTTTCTTGACACCCCAGACAACAGCCCCCACCAAGCTATCCGCAGGCAAGATTGCATCGGACAGGGCTGCCAAACTGCCGGGACAGAGCATTGGGTTTGACGCCAATCACATAAAGCCAGGCGTACTGCCAGCAGCTTTTTGTTGCCGATGTCATAAATTTTGCTCTGAGGGTGAAAGGCGATGAGAAAAATAAGCACACGGATGTAACTTATCATCTTGAGGGGACCTTTGGGAGAGAACTGCTCCGACCCCCACCTCTGAAGCATCCACCTCTACCACAAATTGTAGCGCTTTTCTTGAGTCAGGTACCGGCCAATCAGAAATGGCTCTCACCTTCGCAGGGTCCATGCGAATCCCCTCCGCTGAGATGACGGACCCCAAGAACGAAACCGACTGCGCATGAAAAGTGCACTTCTCTGACTTCACGAACAATTGATTCTCTAGCAGCCGCTGAAGCATTCGTCTGACGTGCTGAACGTGCACCTGAAGAGAAAAAAATTAAATATCATCTAGGTACACAAAAACAAAATCATTAATCATGTCCCTAAGCACGTCGTTGACAAGCGTTTGAAAGACAGCTGGGGCGTTGACCAACCTAAAGGGTAGAACCAAATATTCAAAGTGCCCAGTAGGTGTATTAAAAACTGTCATCCATTCGTCTCCCTCCCTTGTCTGGACAAGATGATAAGCATCACGTAGGTCCAATTTCGTGAAGAACTTTGCGCCCCCCAAGACCTTGAAGGCCGTAGACATCAAAGGCAGGGGGTACCGGTCCTTAATAGTGATGTCATTCAGCCCCCGATAGTCAATACAAGGGCGCAAAGAGCCATCCTTCTTCTTCACAAAAAAGAAACCCACACCTGCTGGAGAAGAAGAAGGACGAATCAGACCTGCTGCCAGAGACAAATCGTGGGAAATAGCAGGGACTCGGGATAAATCCGCTTCCTCCTCCTGCAACACAGAAGAAACAGAAGCAGGAGACAAAGCAGAAACAAGGCAAACAGCATGACAATGAGAACTCCAAGACAAAATAGTATTATCAGCCCATTATATGTAGATTATGAAGTGAGAGCCATGGATGACCCAACACAATAGATACAGAAAACGAATTAAACAAATAAAATTCCAACTCCTCTCTGTGATTCCCAGAAGTGATAACACTCACCGGGCTAGTTATGTGGGTGACAGTCGTTAACTCATGTCTGTTAAGTGAGTGAGCTGTAAGTGGAGAGGGAAGATCAAATATAGGAAGACCTTGTTGGTGAGCCCAGGTTGAGTCCTAAATTAACGAGTGCAGAACATCTAATGATAGAATCATTATGCAAAACCACAGCTGGAACGATATAACCTTGACCACCGCAATAAAGACAGAGCTCTTTAGTGAAACGACGTTGCCTCTCCTCAGCAGTTAAGCGCATTCTTCCAATCTGCCTAGGTTCAGGACTAGAGACTTCAGTAACTCAAGAGGGAGAAGATGAAGAAAGATCAACACGTGACCAACTGTTATTGCCCCACACTTTACGTCTCAGTTCCATACGAGCATCAAGGCGAATGGCAAGCTCGATGATGTCATCCAAATGCTCCGGCGGATTGCGGGCATGTATCTTATCCTTAATATCTTCCTCCAAGCCATCCAGAAAACGTGCTGCTAATGCCGAAGAATTCCATTCACTGGTGGCCGCAAACGTTTTGAACTCAGTAGTCAGTAGTCTGCTACAGACCTCTTGCCTTGACACAAAGCTGCTAATAACAGAGATGCTTCAATCCAAACACAGATCGGTCAAACACTTTAAACTTAAAAATACTGAAGTCATCACAGCAAGGACAGCCAGAGTCCCAAAGTGCCACACCCCAATCACAAGCCCGTCCCATCAACGGAGAAATAACATAAGCCACTTTTGATTTATCAGCGGTGTAGCGATTTTAGCTCAAAGGGAAATGTATATAAATAATTACAATTAATTATGATTAAAGGCATTGTGCCTTTCCTATGGGCAAATGTAGCATGGGCAGATGTGCATTCCTCTGGGCAATAAAACCTCTTATCAGATAGTCGTCCTGGCAAGTGAGCCCTTTTGGGGTGTTAGTTGCTTTGGGGGGTTGTCTCCAGAGCTCCAGCATATAGCTGGCTTGTTGGATTTAAAGACTGTTTGTTAAGTGTAACAATTAATGTATGTCTGATTGGTCCAGATGCTACAGCGGCGTAAGTCTGGGTCTGAAGTGAAAATACTACTTCACACTGAATGAGGAAAGAACGACAGTTAGTTGGTTCACCTGCATAGACAGGGGGGTTATTAATACGAGGCTCGTGGCTGGTGATGTGATGAGACACCGGTGAAAAAGTGCTGTGCTGAACCAGCTGAAGCAGATGCAACTGTAAGCCCCGTAACCTGTGCGGCCAAAGCATCAATGGTCTGACGTGCATGGGCGAGTTTCCCCGATTGACGGCCCAACAATGTACCGTGGAATTCAACAGCCACTCAAAGTGAGGTCCCTTCTGCTGAGTCCATGCTGGCTAGTGTGTGATGTCAGCGTTCCCTGGGATAAAGGACTCAGATGCTGAAGTGTGAATCAAACTGATTTATTAAGGAATATCAAATCAAAGTCCCGGCAGGAATCACACAATCCAGGTGACCACACCATGCAAATTTAGCTTGCACAGACAAGAGAAGGCAGATGTCACAATCCTGGCCAGAAGCCGATTTGCACTGAAAACGGTCCTCCAAAGCAGGCATAGATAAGATGACAGGCAGACAGTCTCTCCTCACAGGTAGTAATAATTCAGAAGTCCATAAGCTGCAGGCCAAAGATCGTAGAAATCAAAAGGAATAACTGGGCAAACAGAAAAAAACAAAACATAACAACTGACCGGGACGACTAGAAGAACGTAAAGTCAAAATGACAAAACACACTAGCAAAGAAAAAACAAAAACAAGCAGTAGAAATAGAGTGGAGAAAATGAAAGAACTGGAATCAGCTGTAAGCGCCTGCACGGCTGCGCTGATTGCAAAAGACAAACAACTGCTACTTCGAAATAAAAAACAAAAAGCACATGCAGGAGAAGTAACAGATCAAACCTGTGGCCTGACAGTAACATGACCATAATGGCAGGGCTGTACAGTGTATACATATATGTCGCACATGCTACCTAAAATCAGGTCTGTGCAATGAATACATTTACCACTGTAGCACACATGCGATACAGTTTTGCATGTTCATAACACAGCCGTTTAGTAGTGTGAAGTGATGTTGTTGTTTGTGTGAATGATTATACTTAGTAGTTAGTATGGCGATTTGTGATCGTAGTATTGTGCTACAATGCATATTCTATCAGTTACAGTTCTGGCGCATCCACCTTAATATACTGTACAGTGCAACATACGTTCACATCAAATGTTAACTCAGCAATAGAGTTACACCCGCGGGACACTGCACTTATTCACAATCACAAAAGTACATTAATTGCATCTGCTTTAAAGCCTTGTCTGTTAAACATTTAATTCACATGCTGTTCTGACTTGCACTTTTTCTGAGCACCTACCTGAAGCGCACACACACACACCTGTTAAACAGCATTTTGATTGATTTCGCATCTAATAGGCTACTGTCAAGAACCGTGTTGGAAGTAACGAATTACACAAGTAATAATATTACAGTAGTACATTACTTTTTGCTGTAACGCAGTAATATAACACATTACTAATAAAATAGCACTAATACTAATAAAATAAATCAGTCATTGCATTTTAAAATAAACAAAAATATGCTCCTCATAACAAGCTCAACATGTAAAATTTGCATTATATTAAAGCCATTACACATTACATCCAGTTGCCACTATGTTTTCAAAAGTGAATGCAGTGAATGGGTGTTGTCAGAATGAAAGTCCAAACAGCTGATAAAAACATCACAATAACCCACAAGACCCAACCCACAAGTAATCCACAAGACTCCAGTCCAGGTAAAACACTTCATTCTTGTGTGAACTATTCCTTTAAGGATTATGACATTTCAGGAAGCAATGCAGTATTTTATAATCTGCACTGTGACAGTTGTCTTGCCATTCACTAACAAATTAAAACAGATGCAAACAATAGTCTATTCTGTTTTCATCCTCATGTACATTTCATTAAAGAATTAAAAATTAGGAAGCTGATTTCTGAGCTGCTGATCTGTGGCTGATGAATGTAAAACATCAAAGTGGCTCCTTCTTATATTCATGTAGCTGCAAAAACAAACTCCATCATTACAAATGGCTGGTTATATGACAGTTTTATTTATTATTATTATTATTATTATTTTATTATTAGTTTATTTATTTTTTTTTTTGTACAATATATTCATATTAACATTCCTATATTATAAATTAATATGGATTTATCTGCATTGCACAAATTAAATAGGGCATAAATATAAAAATGCAAAAAACAAATGAACTAAACTGTTCTACATGTGTTTCATACATGCCTTTTGTGTTACATAGATGTTTTTAATTATTGCAAAAATTAATTTATTCATATATTTTAAAGCTGTTGGAATGATATCGTTATGATCAAATTTGGCATAAGTATTGATTAACGACATGCATCTGCATCAGATTGTTGATGTCAGTTGTTGCGTTAGGCAGAGAGTTTCCTGCGTTTCACTGCCCATGTGATTACAGCAATAATAATGCATATGACCATAGTTAGCACACACAGAAAAATGACTAGAACTGTCAAATTAATGCCTGGGTTTGATATTCCCGGTTTCGGGTTTGGTTTTGGAGCAGGGAGAATCTTTGAAGCTTGAGCAATGTTGGAGGTTTCAGATTTTTAATTTCATTCAACTGCAAAGAAAAGTGTGGTGCCA
>JAHKKF010531887.1:0-18361 GCA_019740295.1 Labeo calbasu | reverse complement strand
GCTATTTATCATATCAAAAGCAAAAGCAGCTCGTGGGCGTGATCGCATTAAAAATAATTAGCTCTGAGGGAAAAACTAGGCATCACGTTGGTTTCACGTGGATTACTTTAGCACAGAATATTTGTTTTGATAAGACTTGATTTATTTAAAAGTAGAGATATCAAGCTTTCTATAGATATATCTCTCATGTCTGTGTGTCGAGTATTCACTTAGTTTAGGTTTATTTTATTGACGCATTTCTAAAAGCCGTTCGCGGAGACAGTGAAGACTGAAAAAGCACCCTGTTTATTTTCTTTAATTTAAAGAACACAGTTCAGTTTTTATTGTGAGTGTGCACAAATAAAAGTATACACTTAATGGTTTCTAATGATGTATAACACTTATTTGTGTGACCAAAATTGACGGAGTATTTTTAGTGTCTTTTGCACTGATCTTAAAAAACGTGAGCTGATCACACCGGCGTGATCGTCGACCCCAGGAGGTTAAATAATACAAATATCCTTTATGCATTTAATCCCATTTTATTAACCAATGTCTTTGCTGCCGACCTTCGATGATCTAATTCAACCATACTAATAAGCAAAAATTACTCCATATAATCTAACATTTGCTTTCCTTTTTTTTATTGCGGAAGAGTTGACTTTTTTTTCCTTCTGTGGTCTGCTGTACAGACGTGAATTTACTTTTCTCAAAGCCTGAGGCTTTTGGTGTGAAAAGGCTTTTACATTTGGCAAAATATAACTTTTTATATTAAAAACAAACAAGCATCCCTACACTGATTTAAAAAGTCACTCAAAAGTAAAGTAATGCATTACTTTCCATAAAAAGTAACTAAGTAACACAATTAGTTACTTTTTTTTGGGAGTAACTCAATATTGTACCGCATTACTTTTAAAAGTAACTTTCCCCAACACTGCTAACTAGCCACAACGGCGACACAAAATTTCTATTTTAGAATTGTTTTCTATTTCTGCGGTGTCACGGCTGGAACAATATACAAACTAGGACAGTGATAATCTAATTATGTGCTTTACTCAGTATTAAAGGTGCCTAATGAGAGTTTGAATATCATATTGTGTGACATTTATAGCCACTGTTACTGAAAGCAACAACAGATATTTACCTCAGATCTTGAAAATAAATTAAAACAAACATGTACGTTAAAACTGCGAACTCTATGCACACCATCAAGCGTATTCCACAACAATGATGGCATCAGTCACTCAGTATATTCTTTTAATAATGTTAAAAATGTTTAATATTTATGAATTAGGTCATAAACGTCCATTTTGTTGGGAGTGCAGTGCACTTCCATGGTTTTGAATGGCTGTGATATCTGTCACATCGCAGTGTCACACCCAAAATTGTTTGACGCTGGAATCTTGTCATGTGTGTATGTGTGTAAGTGTGTATTTGCACTAGCTACCAACAGCTGCTTGCATAAAAATCAAGGCATTGACGTTTGCCTACACAACTACCACTGGCTCTGCAGCCCTTTACCTAAATTCACTACGTCAGACTTATGTGCCCTCTAGATGTTTCTGTTCTGTTAGAGAATGGCTAAAGACCCATCTCTTCCATTTGCACTTGACCCTCTAACACTAGCACTCTCTATTCATTCTCTATTCTATCTGTTTCATTCATTTTATTTATTATTTAAAAATATATAAATGATAAAAATAAATAAAAACCTTCATGTGCTGTGATATACTAGTAACAACACATATTATTGCTCTTTTGTTGGTTTTGATTGCTTCTATTGTCCTCATTTGTAAGTCACTTTGAATGAAAACATCTGCCAAATCACTTAATGCAAATGTAATGTAAATGCAGACATACATTTCTTTATTCCTGCTGTAATCCTGGATTCTCCTCCATGATCCACACTAGAAAACACACACAGAGACACATTCAGTCAGTAAACACACACACACACACACACACACACTCCATCTCACAGCAAAAAAACATCTTGGTTACGTACATAACCCTCGTTCCCTGATGGAATGTCATTAGGGGGTTTACTAGGGAGCCCCAATTATCTCTGATTAAACAAAAATGTAACTGTGAAGTGACAGACATTTTAGGCACAATATTGTCTGTTTTTGCAATCTCACCAAAGAAAACGTTCAAAACAAAGCCACAACAGAACAGTGATTCTCTGAGCAGCATACAGTGTTTGTTTAATTTCACAATTAATCTGTTTTTATAACAAATCGGTTGCATGATTCAAGTGACTTGTTAGAACACACACTAATTAAGACAGTGACTCGCTCTTGCTGCTATCTACCAAATGTTTTTATTTCAAATTTACTTATTTCTTTTTTTAGAGCATTTCACAGTTATGAAATAGAAATTTGATAAATATACATTAATTTAAAAAAGGTTATGGGTTGTATAAGCTTTGAATTTGTTTTATATCAGATTCAAGGTGAATATAGCAGCAGGGTAGAGCAGTCAGAAAAGAGGGAGGAGAAACAGTTGATCAGGAAAAGATGATGCCATTTAAACAATAAATTAGGCTATAATGTCTTAATTGGCCCAATGGCACTCTTTTTTTCATTATCTTTTTTTCTCTATCACATATTTTAGTATAATCATAAATTATATATCATTTGAAAGCTTAAAACCTCAGAATTCATGAAAAAATAGTAGTTACCAATTAGCTAATAGTGAACTACCTCTTTTAACTGAACGCTATTACTTACTGATTTGTTAATTAGAGTTTATTGTTAGTTAATAGCGGTTACTAGAATGTTAATAGTGCATTAGTCATTTGTTCCTTTGTGATTTGATTTGGTGCTCACACTGCACATAGTGTGACTTTTAAAAGTCATTATTAAATTAAATTAAAGTTATTATAAAATAAACATAATACTAAAAAGAGAGTGACAATGCTATTATATTTTAAAATTAAAAGTAAGTATTAAATAAAGTTACAATTATTTTATAGTACACTTAAAAATACAATGCTAATATTTAGATTTTCATTTTTCTTCTATTTTATATGAATTTTCATCATTTTTAAAACTAAAACAAGCTTTTATTTTGGCATAGCCAGCAAGTACTGCTAGGTTTAGCGCTGCAGATTGAAGTGAATCAGTGAATGAAATCTCGATTTTTCATTCTGCTGTGAAACTAGCAGTACATAGTCTAGATTTATGCTTTCAAATATGCTTTTAAAATAATTAAACATAAACTTGTCTTGTTCAACATACTTGAGTTTGTCCAGTGAGCAGTTTGGATCCTCCAGTTTTCCAGAGAGCAGCCTGACTCCTGAATCTCCTGGGTGATTGTAGCTCAAATCCAGCTCTCTCATGTGTGAGGGGTTTGAACTCAGAGCTGAAGACACATAACCACAGCCTTCCTCTGTCACCGTACAGCCAGACAATCTACAAAAACAACCCCACATGACATTAGTTTCACAATCATACATTACATTTTAAAGGGGTAATTTTTTTAATATTGTGCTGTTCTCTAAGATCCACTTATAATGTTGAGGGATGAGAACCAGAAAGGCGTAAGTGACATTTCACCAACTTTACAGGAGGGCCAAAACAAACATTTACCATAGTTTGATCTGACTTTGTGTACTGATTTCAATCATTTATAATAAAAAATTTTACACTCATGGATGACAGTATAATTTTGCCAGAAGAAAGAGCTCATCGAGAGCTTTCATTTGATGTATATATCTCCATTTCACCCAAAATGCCATGTACACCCTTCTGGTTCTCTGGTTCTTCTGATGTTAACAAGATTTCTACATCAAAAAACAATTTAGAAGCTATTTTCTGTCCTGTTTTTATTCCATCTCATAGAACACACTGTTTAACCCTTAAAGACCTAGGACATTTTCGGGGCACCTGACACGCCAGCACGTTTCTTTGTTTTTTCAGAACTTTTCTAGTAGTCAGCATCAAGTGCTATATATTATTGTAAACAGGAGAACTTGAAGTTTCAGTCTAGCTAATTTAAAGGCAGAATTTTCCTTTTGTCTTCTCTAAGAATTAATTAATTTCCAAAATTTTAAGAAAATAGCAAACAGCAGTTGAAGGTTTTTTACTGTGCATTAAAACAGAAACTCATGAAGTTTGGATTTGTTTTCTTTAGAAAGTTGTATTTGGGTGTTTTACACTTTAAAATAAAATGTAATCTACATATAACATTCCCCATGCAAGCCATTTATTACAATATTGGAATAGGTGCTTTTCAGTAAAAAAGAGGTCTATTTAGTTTATTGACAATATAGATGTGTTCAAAAATGTGATATTATGTAATAAGACAACACAAGTAAAAAATAAATAAATAAATAAAAGGTGAGTTTTTTTTCCAGATAAATATATTTTCAGAGTATGAACAATAAATGCAAACAGTGCAGCAAGTAGTGAAAACAACTGCACAAATGGCCTTGTGCAACAAATATACAAACAGTGCAAATGATTCACAAACTACACACAAAATGAGAGAAAATATACAGAGTGCAACAGAAAAAAAAGTGCAAATGATCTTTATAAACTATATGATAAGAATTACCATAATATAATACCATAATGTATTCGCGTTTTACCGAGACAGTGCATAGCGTCGTGAAAACAAATTCCAGCGCATTATCTGATATGTACTGCTGTTTCATCCTTGCTTTTGTTTTGTGTCAAAGTGCGCTGTCGTGTGTTTTTCTATGCTTTTTCAGAGAGTCCTCTCATGAAAATGTGCTATTTTGTGTTTGTTTTCATGCACACACGACGTACTTTACTTTCACTTTGAGTTTGTTCAGATTTCCAAAGAAACATGCTAATTGGTGGTTCAAAAATCACTATGTTTATTGGTTGAATAGATGACAGTTTGAACCAATCTGGGCACGAGGGTGGAAATAAGCATCAACAATCGTTTGACAGCGTACATTCCAAACATGAACTCTTCTGTTATTTAGGTCAAAAGCACATCACTCAATACATATCAAATGATCTGTAAGAACAGACTAAGAAATAGTGACCACTAGTGGTCGACCGATATATCGCCACAAAAAAACATTATAAACAAATATCGGCATTGGCCGATGAGTTTTTTTGTTTGTCCGATGCGTGAGAGGCGGGACTGTTATTTTGAAGGCACTGATAACGGCAGAACCTGAGCACACAATGCTCACATTCTCCCTTTTACTTGCTGTTAATTTATTACACAAATTAAAATGTATACAACTTCCCAGATTCCCAGGGTGCCCTGTCAGTTACAGTGTTTACTTCTGTTTTAATTATATTTTTATTAAATATTTATTTATTTGTTAAAATACTTTGTCATCTAAAGTATAAGTATGTTTATTTTACACATTGATTTTTAAATCCATTTTCAAATTATTTCAAATTTCTTAAATATTAATTCAAATAATTTAAATTATATCAGCCATCGGCCATCCTGCTTTTCAAGATATCTGCATTGGCTGTCAAAAAACCAACATCAGTCGACTAATGACCACGGTAATGAAAACCGTGTTGCGACATTACTGTCAAATGCAATATAGTCTTCACAGTTTCTTCTTTTAGTTTTAATCTTTCTGTAAATCCTGCATCGAATTGTCACTTGTTTGTAAACAAATCCATGGTAAAATGAAGTAAGCCAAGGACAGAGTTCTTACTAATATGGTCTGGATCTTCATTTAAATTAAGTTAATTTACTCTTTCCAAACTTTAGGATCAGAAGGAACACAAACAGTGTTTTTCCACTACTTGGCACTGCACAGAATCTTGTTTTCAGAGCCATCTTTATTGTTTGTTTTCTGCAAAGACCTGCCTCTCTCGTAACCTCTACATACGCAAATCGTGGGCGGGGCTAAACAGGCAGTGATGTTGAAGCATTGATCTTTTTCTGCAGAGGTGGTGCTTATCCACACCATTACATCACAGAGTCAAACATTCCAAAAGCTGTCATTTTGGCAGGCAGCCTTCAATATAAGCAATTTTAGAATAATAACAAAGTTTTCAGTTCTGAAAAAGACAATGTTTTTATAGTGCAATGACCTCTTATATGTCAAAAGATTAAGGGAATTTTGGTTTATCAGTTCATGACTCCTTTAAGGTCACATATCCACTGAAAACATCAGGCACTCTGCTGTGAGCAGCGTTTTTTTGTTTTTGTGAGTGCTCCGTTTTACCTAAAGATAAACATATTTCAACCCTCAATGCGAGTACACAGCACTCAGCATGAAAAAAACTAGTATTAAACTAGAATTTAGTTGTAAAATGCATTTTTTTCAAGCTAATACACACCATGCTTAACTCTCCTTACTGATTATCATTCTCTTTGTCATTGTTTTTGTCCTTTTAGTTGATTTTTTTTTTTTGCCAAAATGTTTGAGTATCTTTTTAAATTGAACATTTATTTTTAAAAATAATAAAATTGAACAGTGCTTATCCAGGTGAAAATGATTGAGATGGCCATTTAAATAAAAAGTTTGACGGATGTTGCATTATCACATCCATGTTATAAGTGGCCCAAACTCTCAGCACGTGCATGAGATGGAGTTTGTGTGGAACACTGGATCAAGAGCTCACATCATAATAAAACTAAACCGTATCATGTACATACAACCATGCATTGTTAGTGCATAAGGCTCAGAGACTTAGAGGGGCCCACAACAATGTCCTTTGGGGGCCCGGCTGAGATGAAAGAAATGTGTTTTGCAGTTTCTACAATCAAAATGGACATTTGTTGTTCTGGCATTCCACTGAGAGCAGATTACACATATGGTGACAAAATGTAATAATTATTTATTGTTGCAGCATTTGAATATATTTTAATAAAAAAACCTTTTACCTCAGTATTGCCAGCTTACAGCGTTTCAGTCCCTCACAAAGAAGCTTAACTCCTGAATCCTGCAGGTCATTGTTACTCAGGTCTAGTTCTCTCAGGACACAGTTTGATGACTGAAGAGCTGAAGACAAACTTTCACAGGACTGAGCAGTGAGATTACAGGACTGTAGCCTGTTTGAACAACAAAACAAGCAACAATTAACGTTCAGATGGCTGATTAATTCAAGAATGAAGCAAGTGCCTGTATGAATGGACCACTGAATCATTGACTGAAATGATTAATTTAAAACACAGAATAATTCAGTCATGAAACCCAGCTGTGTTGCTCAGAGATGCACGAATGTTCTGCTGTGAACTTAGTCAACTTTGACAATATTGTAATAAAAAGTGTATTAACTACTTGTTTGAACTCTTGCATAAAATCAGTCACACATTTTCAGTTGTTTTCAGGGAAATCTCTCTTGGTCATGTCATGTTGGCAACATGTTATTTTTTTTAAATGGAGAACCATTTACCTCAGTATCTCCAGCTTACTGTTCTTCAGTCCACCAGAAAGAAGCTTCACTCCTGAATCCTGCAGGTCATTGTTACTCAGGTCCAGCTCTCTCAGGACATAGTCTGATGACTGAAGAGCTGAAGACAAACTTTCACAGGACTGAGCAGTGAGATTACACCCACAAAGTCTGTGTTTGAGAACAAAACAAACTACATTAATGTTTATCAGGTAATATTTGTAATCTCAAACATATTTGACTTACAAACTTTTACTCTAGTGATACAGTTGAAATAAACTCAGGAATAATTAAATACATCAGATTTTTTTTATTTAACCTGTTGGAGCTACTTTTAACGCACTAAGCCATATTTGAAAAACGTTTTTAGTGTTGGACCGAGTCCCAAAACACACCTGCAGCCAATCAGCAGTAAGGGGCGTGTCTAATAATAATAAAGAGAAGAGAGTGCTCAATGAGTACACAGGGCAGATATTAGCAGATCAACTATAGGTTAGAGACTGCAGATTAAAAAAAGAGTAAAATATCAGAGGAAGAAAACATTAAAAAGAAGGGATCAGGCAAGAGGTAGGACCTGCATAACTATCGGAGCAGGCCTGGAAGGCCTAGAATTGGACCAGAGGTTGCTTTGTTTCTTCTTGATAGGCGAGTGACGTTAATTTTGCTTTTTTTACATAACTAATCTGGGTTGGTTTTTGCTTGAACATGCTTGTGTGTCATCTTTGCTACATGTATGGCTAAACACGTTCTCTCGCTCTCAGTAATGTTGCTTCTACCGACTACCGTTTATTGCTGTAGGTATTTAAAAAAGAGATGTATATTCTACATCCTCTTCTGAAGGCGGGGCAGAGTTATTTAGCTCATTTGCATTTAAAGTAATACACAACAAACTAGCTCTTTTTTTAGATACACCCCAAGAATTAAATTTCTACATGTTATAATAAATGAACTGTGTTTTCTTGAGCTCAAACGTCACATTCTGGGGAGACCCAAGAACAAAATTACATCTTGTAAAAAGGCGTACAATGCCTGGGATTGGCAAATGCGCTGGAGGGAGCACTTACATTTTGTCCTGGTGACAGCAAAAAGAACCTAAATTGTTCCGTCATTTTTGATTGGACACACAGAAGTAATATATCACTTGAATCTGTAAAGGGTCCACTTTTATTTGCGCACACTCACCATATACACAATTTTTTGTGTGCTGTAGTAAAATAAAGAAAAATTATCAGGGTGCACTTTCAGTCATCTCAGTCTCTGTGAATATCCCTGTGAAACGCATTACTAAAATGAACTGAAATGTAGCGAATACTTACAACCCAGACATGAGGACTCTCTCTCTCTCTCTATATATATATATATATATACACACACACACACACACACACACACATACATATATATATATATATATATATATATATATATGGCAATCTTGTTGGCTGGCGCTCACCTACTATCTTCCCTGTTCTGATTTTAGGCAAATCATTTCGAGCGAACGCAGACAATGTGATTAACATTCATGAACCCAGCAGCTCATTAATCCTTTGTGTATTTTATATTGTTATTAGTAGTAAAACTTCTAGCAATTATATCATTACTATTATTATTTTCCCTTTTTTATAGAAACACTAAATTACAAACAATATCTTAAGCACCACATCAGAATATTAATATTAGTCTGGTGAGTAAAATAAAAATGTAATTGATTTCATTTAAATTTCATTCACTTAAGATTTTATATATTTGAACACTTTTTTAAAAAGGTAAAGTAACAATAGTAAACTTTCCCTGGTGATTAGTTACTTCTATAATGATGTAACTCAGTTACTAACTCAGTTACTATTTGTGAGAAGTAACTAGTAACTATAACTAATTGCTTTTTTAAAGCAATATGCCCAACACTGCTAATCAACCTCCTGTATTTCTCAGGTATGTGTGTATATCTGGTTTTGGCATGTTCTGTGTGTGGATCGTTATCCGAATTGAGTGTTAGTGTTAGCACACATGCTGCATACTCTCATGTGTTGAAAGTGTTGTGTCATTCTAGAGTTGTTTATCCCCCTTTCTGCCTTTAATTTATACAAGAATATTTGTCACTTGAGTTTATAGTTTCACTACATGTAGTGAAGTATCAAGTATTATGGAGTGTGACCACTGGAGGGCATTCTAATGTAACAGAGAGCTAACCACGCAGAGTTCAGAAGAGTGAAGTGTTGCTGCCCTAGTCGGTCCCAGCTTGTGTTGTAATGAATGGCATCTGTAAGATAAAGAAACTTAAAGTGCATCCCTCTGCCTCCATATTCTGCTGCCTCACAGAATATTACATAATTGGTGATGAGGAGTTAAGGAGTTGTGTGTCGGAGTAAATAATTGACGTAAGTGCTGGATGAATACTGGTGAGGAAGTGTTAACTCACGCAAATGGAAAGATGGTGAGAGTGTTGCTGATTACGTGGCAGAATTGAAAAAGTTAGCACAGCACTGTAAGTACATAGAGTGTACTCAGCTGAGAAAAAGGGACAACAAAAAGACACGGTGTGTTACAGATAAAAAGGACAACATGCACCGGAGGAATGTAAGTTTCTGTATGAGCTTTGGCATAAATATGGAAAGCGTGGACACATAAAACAAGCATGCAGGGCAAAACAAGCTGCTGCAGGGTGCCAAAAGACTCTATTCAAAGGTCAAAAAAGACAGAAAAAAAAAAAAGGTTGGAGGACTTATCTCGTTAGAGAGGAGGAAAGTAACGAGAGGGGGGACACCAGTGATATTAACACAATATACAGTGTATCACAAGTCCAGCCAAAAGTGGCCCCTATCACGCAGAAGGCTTAGTGTAAATGGCATGGAAGTGGATTTTGAAGTCAACAGAGGATGTGGAGTCACAATTATCAGCAGAGAGCAATATTCTAAGTTGTGAAAGAAAACAGAAATGCCAGAATGGAGACCCTGTAGTTTTAAACTAAACACCTATACAGGGGGAAAGATGAAAGTGCTAGGTCAAGCTACAGTAACAGTGGAAATCCAAAATGTAAGAAATGACAATGGTCGTGGTAGATGGAGAGGGGCCTAACTTGTTGCGGCGAGGCTGGCTGAAAGACATCGGGCTGTTGCCACAGCTGGTGAATCAAATAACAGCAGTGCCAACATGGAAGATAGCAGATGTGCTAGACTGAGATGCAGAGGTGTCAAAGAAGAACTGGGACAGCTAAAAGGCACCACAGCTAAAATTCATGTCAACCCTGAGGCCCAACCATGATTCTATAAGCCCAGACAAATTCCATTTGCCGTTAAGCCCTTGGTGGAGGCACATTTTAAAGGCAGAGTGGGGAGCTCCTATAGTGACTAGTTACAGATGGCTCTATTTGGATTTGTGGAGATTACAAACTCACAGTAAACAGAGCAAAAAAAGAGAGGAAAAAAGGAAACAGAGAGCATGCGTGACTCCATCTAGAGCTGCAGCAATGCGTCAACATCATCGATTACGTCAACGAATTAAATACATTGATGTTCATTAAATGCGTCAACGCGTAACATTTTTACTCTGATTTAAAATTATGGCAGTTGCTGCTCCTGGACAAAGTGAAAATGTGTCACAGAAATTCTGACCACGAACATGAAAAGTGTGGGAATACTTTAGACAGAGGCCGCATAAAATGGTGCTTTGTTCACTTTGTAAAAGTTGAGTAAAAGTGAGTTGTTGCTTCACTCTTACCTGTCGTGTTTTGGTTAAGAACTCATCAATACCTCGCTAAAGCTAATGCTAGTGGCTAATATGTCCTAATATGCTGTATAATAATGCAATTGTTCATTGTTAACAGTGCAGATATACCTTATTGCTCCCTAAAGCGAGAATAAAATGGACTGTGATTGTAACTGTAGTCTGGCAATAATGCTTTTTTTACATTTGACAGCTGTTAGTAGTAACTTTTGAAACAAATTATGAGGATTTACAATAACACTACGCTGTTAACTAGTGTATGTGAACCTTTCTATTGTGGAAGGTCAAGGCTTTCGTGAGAAAGCCTTCCCTCCAGGTTCCATTTCACTAATTTAATGGAGAAGTAATATAGGAGAGTTTTGAGAGAGAGAAACCGTCACTTAAAGAGATCAAAACAAAAATCAGTCTCACCTGGACAAGTATTGCCACAGAGGCACTTGTCAGCTGCCACTTTATTAATGAAGACAGGGAGCTTACTTCATACAACCCGATCACTAAACAGTGTCTGGTGGAGGATTTAAAAAAAAAGTGAGCTGGCCACCACAAGGCTGAAGGGAAAGCAGCAACAAATGGCTACCCCAGATCATACACTAATACTGTTCTATCCATAAGATAGAACAGTACTTTGCACATGATCAGCTGCCTGCTTGAACAGAGGTGGCCTGTGACAGCAGCACTTTCAGATCCTGATGTCACACCACAAGGGAAGCATTTTCTGGATTTAAAAAATGATCAGTGGTGTCTACTTGAGGAAGTGGAACAAGTCCTGAGGCCTTTTGAGTGTGCCACTGTTCCATTAGGCATAGTTTCAATTTGCGATTTGAATTTGCGCAAATTGAAGGGTAATGGAAACACAGCTTCTGTTAGACTCTTTGCTTGATTTAGTAACAGTGAAAAAGACACTGCTCACTTCCTAGAACAAGATACTTCCAGAGAAGCTGTGAGGAATGAGATATTCATGTACTTTGGTGAGCAGGCTATCCCAAAGGATGAAAATCCGCTGAAATGGTGAAAAGAAAATGAAGCAAGGTTTCCTACCTTCGCCATGCTTGCAAAGTATTACTTGTCCATGCCTGCGGCCTCAACCCCATCTGAACACCTTTTCTCAGTTGCTGGCAACATTGTGAATAAAAAAGAGCAAGCCTGACTCCAGAGCATGTAGACATGCTTTCATTCCTCCAGTGCAATGCAGTTTGAGCCCTTTCTGACGTACAATACTGAGTGATATGCAAACTTTTGTTAGACTACTTTCTAGACTACTCTTTTTTTTAACTGAGTGAAGTTATTGAAATTAGTAACACAGACCCCCAAACTTTTTTGCACTTTTTATGTTGGGCAGTATTTATGTTGGACTTCTTTAAACTAATTGCCTTTCAGGTATTCTTTGCACTGTGTTATTATGCAGGTTTTATGTTGGACTCGAAACTAATTGTTACCTTTCAAGTATTCTTTCTTTGCATGGTCTTATGCAGTATTTATGTTGGATTTTAAATTATAGTTCCCCTTCAGTTGTACTCTACGACGTTACGTCAATACTGAAGTATTTGAGGTCCTACTTGGGAGCCCAATCACCTCCGAGCTTAAGAAGAAAAAGCCAATGAAATTGGCGAGTGGAATTTGCATGTCCATACAGGAATATAAGATGACGGCATGCATCCACTCATTCAGATTTTTGCTTCGGAGCCGATCGCTTTGTAAGCTGCTTCTACAAGAAGAAAGATAATACCCTCATCGATGCGGGAGTTTCTCGGCTGTGTGGAACATCCCTTCATTCCATTGCAGTGGAGAGATCGCCCTGCTGCGCTAACAGATAAGTGCTGCAGTCCTTCCCTGGGCAATCCAGCCTAAAAGAGCAATTTCCTACAGCATACACGATCGTTGAAAGTGTCTTTTTCAAGACGCATTTCCGATCATGTGCTTTTGAGGTCACAATCGCTGTCTCACAGGTCTGGGATATAAACAAATGCATGTTGAGATGGCCTTTGTGAATGGGTTGCGCTCACGCAACTTAATATGTAAGTTACCTTTGCATTCTACTCTTTCCAGTTTCAGGGGTCACTGGGCTGGAAGCATGGGAGACCTGAGGTTTATAGTTTGGATTGCTCCGCCGGGTCAGTCCCCGCAGAGGTCTGGCTACTCTCAGCATATTACCGTCGAGTTTCTGAATGTTCCTGCATTTAATTAGGCCATAATTCTAAGTGGAGGTGGCTTTTGAACACGCTGACATCCTCCGGTGGAGTGTGTAATTGCGGTGCATTCGTGCTCGCAAGCGCCGCCACCTGGTGGGACTGTCTGTGCTTCTTGCTTAGCCTGTGGTCCCTCGATCAGGTGATGTCAATTTTATGGCCTAAAAGTGCTATTTTGGCTATTTTTCACACTCTAGTGGAAAACAACATGGGATCATGGATCAGGTACCGCTGCCTTAGCAGCCTGGCACTACTTTGGGATGCTTGCTTTCCGGGTTGAGCCATCCTTACAAAAAAAAAACAAAAAAAAACAAACGGGCTACCGTTCGGGTGGCTGATACAGAAACACATGTTTCTGTTCTTCAGCACCAGGATTGGGTTACAGCTTCGACCTGAAGGACGTGTGCTGTTATGCTCTGATTGCCCTGACGCAGATCGTTTTCCGGCCTGCTTTAGGGGTCAGATGTATCAGTACGGGTCTCCCCTCAGCTTCCCTCATCATGGAGTTGGATCCGGTCGAGACATGTCAGCTAAAACAGTTGCCTGATTCTACAGTCAGGACAGCAGTCCCTCTAAACGTTCAGAGGCCTAAGGCATATGGCAGTCGTAGCCACGGTGGTCTGCTCGGGTGTTTCGTATGAGATCACTGCAGTACGGACTACATGACCGGATCCTGAGATGGGCATGGCACTTGACACACTGTGGGTTGGAAACCCCTCAGTGCTGCCAGCCTTGGGCTCCTGGAAAGGACCTCGACTGCAGCGACATCAGTCGCTTCAAGTTGCTAGCAGTGCTTTCCCTCCGCTGGTTCCTACCGATGCTGTGGGACAAGCACACGCTAGTCCTTAGGACACCATAGCCACGGTAGCGTACACCTACCCCCGTGGTGGTCTATGCTTCCGTCGCATGTTGCAACTTGCCCGCCATCTCCTCAACTGAAGTCTATGTGGCTTATATTGCTGCATGCCGTTCATTTTTCGGAGAGTCAAGTTGCAAAAAAAAAAAAGAACACAGCAACTCTCCTGAGAATGGCGACTCCAACCCTGGGTTCGAGCTCATCTGGAGTCGATTCAGCGATGCTCAGGTAACCTGTTTTGCTTCCTCTGAGTCCTCCTACTGCTGGCTTGTTCCTGACCAAAGGCTCGGTAGGCACGCACTGGCACACAGCTCGACCCGGGGTCTATGAACAGGAGTAAGCCTCCCTACACAAACCCTGTGCTAGATCAGGGGGACGAGGTGCAGGTTCTCTGGAGTGTCTTACTGACCCACCCGAACCTGGGTTGCTGACACTCATTCTCCTCGTGACAGCCCCTCCTGGGAAGATTACCCTGAAGAAGAATCTTCTTCTCAGGATGGGCACAGTCTGGTACCCGCATCCAGATCTGTGGACCTGTATGTCTGGTTTCTGGATGAGACACAGTAAGACCTCACTGGCCTTCTCAGGCCATGGTAGACTTTATCACTTAGGCTAGTGCCCCCTCTATGAGGCAGGCATACGCACTGAGGTAAGGTCTTCCTGTTGTATGGTGCTCCATTCGCCTAGTTAACCTAAGATGCTCAGTCAGAGTTATGTTCCCCTTTTTGCAGTTGGAGCAAAGGATGTTCCCTCCACTGTATGTTCATCGTGGCCATCTCGGCATATCAAAAAAAAAAAATGCATTGGACTGTCGTCCCTAGGGGGGCATAAGTCCCCTTAGGATTGCACCTTATCCCCTCATGGGGTCTCTCCATGGCCCTTTTAGGTCTACGAAGTGCTCCCTTGAGCCACTTAGATCAGTCGAGCTACAAATTCGGTCGCTTAGACCTCGCTCCTGATCACGCTGATTCTCATTAAGAAGGTGAAAAACCTGTATGCATTTTTCAACCAACGGAACGTGCCTTTAAAATTTGGTCCAGCTATTCTCACGTATTCTTGAGATACTGGTCTGGTTATGTGCCCGGGTTTCCCACCTCTCACTTTCGGGTTCAGATGGTGAACCTGCAAGCGCTACCGCTGGAGGAGGCAGACCCGGCCTTAGCGTTGCTGTGTCCTGTTCGTGCTATTCACGTTTTGGACTGTACCTGGAGCATTAGAGCAGCTCTTGTTTGCTTACGGATCAGCAGAACGGGGATGCTGTCCTCAGGCAGAGGTTGGCCAGTCTCCTTCGCCCCCTGAAGATTGTGACATAATGTCTTAGTATTCTCCATGGTTATTCACCGTGTTCCCCCTAAAAAAAAAGACAATATTTTTTTGTACTAGTCTGCATATGGCTTTAAATTGGTCATCGTGCTCCGCCCCCCAACGGTTGCTTCAGATACCTGGCTCCCCTGGTAGACTCGTTATCTGGCTTACAGGGCGTTGGAAAGGTTACGTGTTGAGCTTCATTTGTTCTGACACGCTTGCCTGTCAGCATTTGTTCCTCAACTACGTCAGTATTGACATAACGTCTCCATTCCCTCCTTCAGGGAACGAGGGTTACAGTTGTAACCAAGACAATTACCTTTCAGGTATTCTTTGCACTGTGTTAGGCAGGAGTATTTCTGAAATTTGAAGCATTTTTTAAAGAAAATTATTTAATAAAAGTTTGAAATACTAATGGTTGAAGTTGTACTTATTTATTTAAAAGTTAGTCAAAGGATTAATCAGCTAATAAATCATTTATATAATTGTAAATAGATAGCCACAAGGGAAGCATTTTCTGAAAAGCAAGAGCACTCCATTTAATATATATTTCACCACAGCTGTCAATCAATGGCAGCTACAATGCTCAGTGCTGTAAATTGCTCTGCAATTAGAAGCCTTTAACAGTCTTTAGAAAGAGCATGAACATAAGCATGGGACCCTTTGAAAGCAGATGTCTATGAGCGTGTACTGGATTGAGTTGAAATAGTCTTGGATATTGTACTCGCGACCAGCCCATGTCTGTCATCTGTCCAACCTGCACCTGCACTGCACCACACCTGACACATAAATATTATTCCAGCCATTACATCAAATATAGTGGTTCTCCCATCAGTACCTGCCTGTGTGCAGAATATCATAAGCTTTTGCTATTTTTTTTTTTTTGGAGGCCTACCCCAAGTGCAGGAGGAGGCAGAAGGAATGTTGGTAAGCCAACTAACTCTCAGAGAATTATGTACTGCTATGATGAGCATGGAGCATGACCATGGCTGTTTTTTAAATGAACAAAGAAATGTTGGTTGGATGAATACAACACAATATATCTGCATGTACGACATGTTAAAATAAAGTTTTATAAAAAAAAAAAAAGTTTTAAAATGATAAACCTCACATCATCACATCACTTCAGACCATTTTAAAGAAAAGAGATTAATCAAAATGATGAATGATTCTAGGTAGGTTATAGGTATTTTATCTGGTTTTTAGAATGCACATCAAGTTATTTTCCATCAACTGGTTAAAATGTACAGCTGTGCATAAAAATTCTGTCTGATTTTTTGCATTGCTTTGAACAACAATGGGAGACAGGTTGAATGAAAATGTAAGTCTACTGTCTGACAGCAGGTGGCACTTATGAAACAGTAGAAACAGAGATGTTTCTCCGGTGTACTGCTGTAAACAAGCAGCTGTGACAATAAACTATTTTATTAGGCAGTATACGGATGTAAGATGAAAAGAAAATACCATGGAAAACAGGTTCCCTTCAGAGATACATTCATAAAATTCATTCATAGTTTAATTCATAATTTACCTCTGTAAAACCTTTCATTTCTTTGCTTAATGTTGAATAGTATTTAGGTGAATTTTTATAATCCCAGTAAACAAATATGGTTTTAATGATAATACAGAATATTAACCCTTTCACGTGTACGATCACACGTGATCATTCTTGGCTGGTCCCTGAAGCTTATGATCACACCAGTGTGATTGGAACGTTTAGTGTGTCACATGATCAACTGCTGAATTAAAATCTGCTTTGGCGCTTTGGCTGGCACTGAGCCAGATCGGACGTGCTGAGCGCCTGTCATATTATCGCAACTATTCCGTGTTTTCAACCATATAATGCTTATTTTAGTTAGCAAAATACACGCCGATGTCTATGGAAATGGCAATAATGATCCTTACAAATGTAATCTGATAACATGTTTTATTGATATCATATAGACATTGTGTAGGTAACTATAAAGTTTACTCTGCTCTTCTCCAAGCTCACCAGAGCCTTACTTTAATGTTTTTCGGGAGGAGAGGATGAATTTGCATTTTGTAAATCCCACAGCTCAGATTCAGTGCTAACTAATATGGCGGCACCCATCACTCGGCATAGATCAACTAACACGCTCATTATAAAAGTGTTTAAACCTCCAAATACATTTACTTGCACATATTTCAGAATCGGAATATCAGATATTTCATAATACAGTGAGCACATTTGTAAATATATATAATAAAAAGGGAAAAATTATATTAAAGTGATACATGTGTCATACAGCTCTATTGTGGCTGTGTTGTGTCACGTGACAAACACGATGCGTTGCCATGGAAACAATAAGGCTATACGTTCTAAATAATGGTCACCTAAAAAAAACTCACCCTGGGGGCTCAGCTAGAATATTTTAACTCACATGTGAAAGGGTTAAATGGTAGCACTAACTGTTGGGAATTTCATTTTGGTTTGTGGTCAAACTGTAACCGTTTTATCCCTGTTTGTATTGTCCAAATTGGTTGGGAACCACTGGTTTAGAGAACAAAAGTTTTATCTATCCGCCTATGCAGATGATGTTGTGGTGGTGGTAAAGAGAAATACTGATGTAGTAAAAGTCAAAGCAATAGTAGAGAATTAACATGTCTTTAGCAAAAGTGAATTGGTCAAAGTGTGCAGCTTTGGAAGTAGATAGGTGGACTCAAGGAAACCAAGTTTCCCAGGTGGATTGTCATGGGCTACAGGGGCTGTTAAATATTTTGAAGTCTTTTTGGTAAATGAACAATTTGTTATGAATAATCTGGATGATGTTATAGAGATTGTTGAAGGGAACCTTATAAATGGAAATAGCTATTGCCATGAATGTCGTATAGAGGTCATACCTTATTAATAATTTGGTAGCAGCAAATTTATGGTATTGTCTGCCAGTATTTGAGCTACCTGCAGGTCTTCTAACAGGAGTTTGGATTTAACTGTTAATTTTTTTTTT